>BQNB010024537.1:23729-34356 GCA_026074375.1 Tanacetum coccineum | reverse complement strand
CCTTTGTAACATCAAGGACGATGTTTAGTTCTAGTATGAGGGGGGGGGGGGAATCTTCGATTTGATTTTGCCTGCAGCCGTTGTTATCACGTAATCCCGTTTTTACCACCAAAAGTTTCGCAAAAATACCAAAATAATGAAAAAATTTAAAAATTTTCAAAAATAAAATAAGTGTTTTGTCACAGTTTTGACTTTCCTAATGGGTAGAATGAGAATAAATTTTAACTCGGTCGGGCGTGTTGAGCCCTAGCTTTGTTCCTTAACCATTTAGTAAACGAAAGTTTATTAGGCTAAGCATTCACGGATCCTTTTATTAGGGATTTTAAATTTGCGAGGAACGGAAAATGATAGTGTTACTTACAAGTAGGATGCTAAACAAGGATTATTTGAAATCTTAAAAGCTTATAAGTGTAACTTGTCGCTTTTTCTCCCAGAAGCTCTTAACCTGACTAATAAACGTGCTTAATTTTGTTTAACTTTAAACCAACATTTTCTAAAAAGAAGCCTTATACTTGAGTTTCTAAAATGAAATTTTCTCTATTATGGAAAATATGATGCAAAATGAAAAAAAAATGAAAAAATGATGAAAAAATGAAATAAATAATGAAAAATATAAACTGTGGGCTGATAAAGGTTTACTGCATCTTGCCGGCTCACAACCGATGTTGCAGTCTTCAAAACAAGGCCCATAGTGAGATAATAAATGCCAAAGTGCATTCGTAAGTGTTATCAATAAGAAACCGTCGTCAGACTAAGTCACTACATCTTGTCGGAGGCGTGGCCGATGTTGTAGTCATGTAAATGATGACGGTAGTATATAGCAATAAATGAAAATTTAATGGTTAAGATTTCTTTTTCTAAACTCAAGTATAATTTTGAACTAAGAATAACTTGCTTTAAGACTTCAAAAGTTGTTGGTTGCCGTCGGTAGATTATTTCGATTAAGTATTCTCCGTGGGGTGTCAAAAACCTGGGCACTTAGCTGATGAGGCTGGGACGTTCCGAGAAGAAAGGTCGCTACATGGAATAGTCTCACCAATGAGATCATTAAATTTTTGATGTTTGCGTGCTTTGAGTAGTATTGTTTATTTAGCGGTAAATCTAAGAAATTCGGCCTAAAAGGGTGGAGTATCCCGCTATTACATTGCGAACATTCTCCTGTGGGGTCTCAACCTGATAACCTAAGTCGAACTCGGCTGGGATCTATCGAGAATATGCTGGTTGGTGGGTGATCTAGTCTTTTCCCCAGATTTCTTCAGAAATATCGTTATGCACATAAACTATACTACTTTCTAAAATTGTCGATCTAAATTTAACTTAAAATTAAGCACAATCACTCTAATTGAATAATTGTCGGGAGCGAAAAGTTGACAAGTCATAGTTATAAGTAGTGTTAGCATCTTTACTTGTACTTAACGGTGATTTCGTTTGTACGCTTAGTTTGGGACTAGTGAAAAATCGGGGACGATGAATTTATCCGTCAGGACATCCGTAGATTATTCTATGGGCGCTTCTCATTCTATGATCCCAGTGTTGATAAAATAAAGGAAGTCAAACAGGTAGTTAAGAAAAGAAAATCCAAAAATATTAGGGATAGTTAGTGTACATATAAAAAATGGTGAATACGGGACTTGTCGAAGCTATTGATTCTTTAGTTCCCCTTGACGAACACTTAGCTACTTTTCGAGGTAATTAGTCGAGGGGGATCGAGATTCTTAGTTTTCGTAAGTGTTTACTTCATAACATTGCGTGAGGACACGACAATAACTTAGTATGGGGGATTTTGGTATGTGCTTAATTACACATACCATTTTCCATTAAAAACGGACTTAAATGACCCAAAACGTACCAAAAATGCATTGTATTTGTATGTTTTGCAATTGTATTGTGCAGGAAACGGATAATCATGAAAAGGACGAAAAACAAAGCCAAAAACGACAAAACTGAGCACGGAATGGAAATGTGGAAAAGACGAAGCCAAATCGAAGCCAAAAAGTCAACCAAGTCAAAAAGTCAACAGAAAAGTCAAACAGTCAAAGTCAAAGTCAACTCCGAGAAGCTAAATCAGAAAAAGTATAACTTTAGGGACTGAAATTGCCAAATCCCAAAGTTATATTACAAAGTAGAAAAAGACATGGGCTGAAATTGCTAATTATTGAAAATACAACTTTAGGGGCTGAAATTGCCAAACCCCTAAAGCTGTATTACACAAGGACTGACTTTGCAAATGATATACACAACATGAGGGGTTAAACCTGTCAAGTTCCTAAAACTTACACACCACAAGGACCAAGTGTGTAGATAACCTTATAACCTTTAGGGACTAAACTTGTCACTACCCTAAACTTCTACCCTGTTACCCTTATAACACCATTTCCTGCCCATTTTAAACCCACCACCACTCACGAGCTTTCCCCCCACCTTTTAACCTGCAACACCAATTACCCCATGGATAAAAACTTCACCCTCACCCCACTATCTCCCCCCAGCTTTATAATTGCCATGTTGGCAATCCTTCACCATTTTCAAGTAATTTCGATGGCTAGATTGACTCAAAAAGAAGCACAAGAAGATTGAATGGCTGAGATTACTTTTATCAAGTCCCTCACACAACAAAAACACCTTGTGAAGCCCTCACAAAAGAAGCACAGGTGAGAAGACCAAGAAGAGAAGATTTCGGCTATAAATAAAGCCTTTTGTAAGCCTTTAAGGCATCTTAGCAAATCTTATCATAAACTTAGCTTAATTTTAGTTTAATTGTCATTTTTTTAAGCATTCACAGCTTATTGTACTTCTACTTTCAGCATTGTACCTTTTTAAGAATTAATCAAGTTTTTTGAGGTTTATTCCCATCTTTGAATTCTAAGTTTTAAGTCATTAATTTATGCTTAATGGTGTTTAAAAAGTTCTCAATTTAGCTTAATGATAAGCTGTTTATATTAGCAAACCTAAAAAGTTAAGTAGTAAAGTAAAAATCAAAAAAAAAATCTCCAAAAAAAAAATACCACAACTTATATTTTGGAGAATGGTCAAAAATAAATGGACCAAGGGTTGAATGGATTCAGAGATAATTGGACTTAGGGGTGATAGGATTAGTTTTAGGTTCCCTTACTTTGGACTTTTGTAAGTTTTCATTTTTAATTTTCTGCATTTTTTACTTAATATTACTGTAGCATAGCTTATTTCAGCTTATTAGTGCTTATTTCCTATTTGAATGTGCTTATTCATGCTTATTGAGGTTGTTTAGTGCTTAAATTCCAGTCTTGTAGTTTATGAATCATTTGTTTAAATTTTTCTTAAAAATTGTCAATTTTAGCTAAAACTGTCATTAGCTTTTTGGGCTTATTTAAGTGCTTAATCTCTATTGGAAATTGTTCATTTATGCTTAATATGTTGATATAATGATTTGCTTTTAAAAACCTTAGCTTTAATCTATTTGAAACAGCCTTAAATTAGTTTTTAAAATCTCAAAGGGGTGTTTGGGTTAATTGGAAATGTAGGTCAAAATGGGTAAAAACTAGCTTAGTACCATTGAGCCAGTTTTTAGTAATCAAAAATAGATATAAAGTTTAGTTTGTTTGATTTTTGTAGTATTTAAACTCATAATCATAGTTTGTATAACTGGTGCTCAAATCTGTGAGCTCATAAGCTTATTTAACTAAGTTGTGTGATTGAATGATTGTATGAAAGTTTTTATGCTAGTTTTGTGTTTGCTTGAGTGTCAAAACCAGTTGAAATCAAAGTCTAAAGCACCTGCAAGTTTTCTTTGTGTTTTTGCTACAAAACTGTCAATAAAAAGCTAAGTTAAAACCGTCAAACTTTAAGTTAAATTTTCAGATAGTAAACTAATGTGTTTAGCTTTTAGTTTTTGTGCACAAGCTCACTAGGAGCTTGTGTTTGTAGCTAATTTCTACTTTTGAGCTTATTTGATGGGATAATGAATAACCTGCAATAAGCCCCTTGTCAAAAGCATAACACCACCCTTGGTGCTGAACAGCTACCCTGAAGCAACTTTTTCCACTTATTTTTCAAAATAAGCCCCTAGTGTTTTTGCAATTTTAGACAGCTTATAGGTCCTAATTTGTCTGTTTTTAGGTTTTAAAGCTTAGTTGGTAGGTCTAAGTGCTTACTTTTAAGCCCAAAGTTGGGCATTTGGACTGTTTGGAATTAGTCGTTTGCCCTGGTGCAAAACCCTTACTTTAAGCCATTCTTTCTCAGCTTATTTGTGTGATTAAGACTTAACTTTTTACCTTTTTAAATACCCAATAAGCTAGTTTTTAAGCCCCTAGAAGCTCAGCCCTTAAATTCTCCTCTAGGTTGCTTAATTTTAAGTGAAAAGTTGGCTGTTTGGCCATTTTGAATGCATTTTAAGCCAAAAAGGCTAATTGGCTTATTCTGGCTTATTTGGTTGATCTTATTTGCTGAATTTTGTCCTAAGTGCTTATTAGGTTAGTGGTTAGGTCTGTATTTGCTTATCTTTCATTTACTTGTGCTTATTTGCTTTAAAAAATCAAAAAGAAAAACTCATTTGTACACTTAGCTTAATTAAGCATTCTGTCAGCTTTTTGAGCTTTTTCCAGCTTATTCTTAGGTTTTTAAAATTAGTGTCAGTTAAATAAAATGCTTATTTTTGTCCATTCTTTAAGTTTGTAAAAAAATTGAAAAAAAAGGGGAAGGTCAAAGTCCTGGGTGAGCAAGGCTCGAACCCGGGACCTCAAAGCCCTCAACCCTTTTAAACCCCACACCACTACCGCTGTGCTACAATAGCTCATCCGGTAGTGGTTTGTAAGGTTTAATATTTAAGGCCACTTTGGCCCATTAAGCTTATAAGCTGATTGGGCTTATTTCTCGGCTTATTTGATAAGCTGGTTTCCCCAGCTTATTTTTCTTAGGACTGTCATACTTTAAGCTAGTTTGTGTAATTTTTTCAGATTTTTTTATAAACATTTAATATTTTTTATAATTTATTTTCTTTTAAAACTTTAAAAAATCATAAAAAATAAAATAAAAGTCAGAAAAATATAAACTTTTTTTTAAAAATTTTCTTTTTTTATATAGTTTCTAGGAAAATTGTTAAATTTTTCATAGGGTAATTTTCTCAAAAATTCATTTTCTAAAGAACGGGATTCAAACCCCGTTTTTGTTTTGACTCGTTTTTGGTCTTAACTAACTCCGTTTTCGATCTAGTTTTTTTTAAACTTCGTTTTTAGTCAAGTAGAATCTATTTTTAGTTTAAAAATTGTTCTAGGGTTAAAATTGCAAAATTTAGGTTTTTGACCCTCGTTTTTCGTGCCCGTTTTAGGTTTTAAGTTATATAGCTTTCGTTTTTAGGTTTTATTTAATCGTTTTTGCATATTTAACTGGTAGAAATAGAAAACCAATCATAACCTTGTCATATTCAAACATCAATCATCAATCCGTCATTCGATTTTCAAATTGCACACCTCGTTGGGACATAACGACCCGGGAATCATACTTCCGGACATATATATGTATTTTAATTTGTAAACTCTTGACCAATCATTGGTTAAAGGTAATTGGTTGATAGTTTGCTCATATATTATATATATACTATTAATGAATCAATGAGACAAATACAAATGATCAAATCTGTTGATACAAAATGCAAGACTTGTGGTGGTCCCCATTCATTTACCGAGTGCCCAGCCGCTGATGGATACACTCAAGAGGCCGCTTATGCTACTACGGGTAACTATAATTCGGGGGGTAATTCCTACCAACCACAAGGTGACCGTAATTTGCTTAGCTATCGCTCGAATAATTACCTAGGACCACCTGGTTTCAATTAACCGAATGTGCAAAACAATCAAAACCGATACAATCAAAATCAAAATCAAGGGAATTTTCAAGCTCCGAACAATCAAGGAAGAGGACAAAACTTTAATCAATAAAACAACAATTTTCAAGCTCTAAATTTTCAAGCCTCGAATTATCAAGCTCAAGTTGGACCTTCGAATGAGTTAACGAACTACATAAAGAGTAATAAAGCTACTTTGAGAGCAATGCAAACTCACATGACTAACATGAAGACGAAATTGCGTATTTGAGTTCATATCTACGATGATGCAAGAACATAACAGATAGAAAATCAAAACAATCAAATAATGAACATATTAACTAATATGCAAAATCAAAATTCCTCGGGTTCGGGATCACTTCCTAGTAATACCGTTGCTAACCCGAGAGGTGATGTGAAAGCTATTACCACCCGAAGTGGTGTTGCTTACGATGGACCTACGATTCCACCTACTCCTTCTCCCCTCCCGAAGGAAGTGGAACGTGAAACCGAGGTGACTAAGGACAAGGTGCAAAATACAAGTTTAGGAAGTACCGCACACGTCCAACCTCCGGTTATCCAAGACCCGATTCCGGAGCCCGAAGTTGCTCCAAAGTCTAAACCTAAACCGTCGATACCTTATCCTTCGAGGCTTAACGACCAAAAGCTCTGCGAAAAAGCTAATAATCAAATGTTGAAGTTTCTTCAAATCTTTCAAAGATTACACTTCGATATTAGCTTCGTGGATGCTCTTCTTTATATGCCAAAGTTTGCTTCTACGTTTAAAAGTCTTCTAAGTAATAAAGAAAAATTATTCGAATTAGCAAGTACTCCGTTAAATGAGAATTGCTCGGCGATGCTCCTAAAAAAGTTACCCAAAAAACTTGGAGATCCCGGCAAATTTCTCATCCCGTGTGATTTTCCAGAGCTAGATGAATGCTTAGCCTTGGCCGATCTTGGTGCAAGCATCAACTTGATGCCTCTTTCCATATGGAAGAAGCTCTCACTCCCCGAACTTACTCCTACTCGAATGATTCTTGAACTTGCAGACCGATCGACTACTAGTCCATCCGGTATTGCCGAAGATGTCTTTGTAAAAGTAGGAAAGTTCCATTTTCCGGCCGACTTCGTAGTCGTTGATTATGTTGTTGATCCTCGGGTTCCCTTAATTCTCGGGAGACCCTTTTTGAGGACGGCACGTGCTTTGATTGATGTTTACGGTGAAGAATTAACTCTCCGAGTTGATGATGAAGCCATAACCTTTAAAGTTGGTCAAACTTCGAGATACTCCTACAATGATGCTGAATCGGTTAATCGAATCGATGTCATCGATGTTTCATGTGAGGAGTATGCTCAAGAAGTGCTCAGATTTTCGGATAGTTCTACAAGTGGTAATCTCACTCCGTCTTTAGATCCTATCCTTTCTACTTCTTTCCCCTCTCTCACTCCTTTTGAGGGAGGTGACTTCATTTTGGAAGAAATCGAAGCTTGTCTTACAAATGATTCAATTCCACCAGGAATTGATGATGCCGACTTTGATCCAGAGGGAGACCTTCTTCTACTCGAGAAGTTATTAAATAATGATCCATCATCTCCTCTCCCTCCGAAAGAACTTCATTTTGAGAAGATTAAAACGATTAAATCTTTTATCGATGATCCTCCGGAGCTTGAGCTCAAGGATTTACCGTCTCATCTTGAATATGCATTTTTAGAAGGAACCGATAACTTACCCATCATAATTTCCAAAGAACTAAAAGATGAAGAAAAGGCCGCCCTTTAAAGGTTCTTAAATCAGACAAACGGGCCATCGCATGGAAAATCTCTGACATTAAGGGTATAGACCCTTGTTTTTGTACTCACAAGATCTTAATAGAGGATGATTTCAAACCGGCGGTTCAATATCAAAGAAGGGTAAATCCGAAAATTCATGAGGTTATCAAAAAGGATGTTATCAAACTTCTTGATGCCGAATTGATTTACCCTATCTCTGATAGTCCGTGGGTGAGTCCCGTTCATTGTGTGCCTAAGAAGGGTGGCATGACCGTAGTTGAAATCGAAGATAATGAATTGATACCTACTAGGTTAGTTACGGGATGGCGCGTTTGTATTGATTACCGAAAGCTTAATGATGCTACTCGTAAAGATCATTTCCCGTTGCCTTTCATAGACCAAATGCTAGAACGTTTAGCAGGGAACGAATATTATTGTTTTCTAGATGGATTTTCTGATCCAAATTATAATTGACCCGCAAGACCAAGAGAAGACCACCTTCACTTGCCCTTATGGGACGTTTGCTTACCGACGTATGCCTTTCAGCTTATGTAATGCTCCGGGCACGTTCCAAAGGTGCATGATGGCTATTTTCCATGACATGATCGAGGAAACAATGGAGGTCTTCATGGATGATTTCTCGGTCTTCGGGGATTCTTTCTCGTCATGCCTCTCCCATTTAGACAAAATGCTAAAATGGTGCAAAGATACAAACTTAGTTCTAAATTGGGAGAAGTGCCATTTCATGGTAAAAGAGAGATTGTCCTCGGCCACAAAATTTCAAATTCCAGGATTGAGGTCGACAGAGCTAAAGTTGATGTTATAGCTAAACTCCCTCATTCAACTTCCGTCAAAGGCGTTCAAAGTTTTTTAGGTCACGCCGGTTTCTATCGTCGATTTATTCAAAATTTTTCTAAAATCGTCCGGCCGATACCCATCTTCTTGAAAAATAAACTCCGTTTATTTTCTCAAAAGAATGTATTGAAGCGTTTAATATACTTAAGAAAAAGTTAACCGAGGCCCCAATTTTCGTTGCCCCCGATTGGGATCTACCATTTGAAATTATGTGCGACACTAGTGATTATGCAGTAGGTGCAGTCTTGGGGCAACGTAAGACCAAACATTTTCAGCCTATACACTATGCAAGTAAGACCATGACGGATGCTCAAGCACATTACACGACTACATAAAAAGAATTATTAGCTATGGTGTATGCTTTCGAGAAATTCCGGCCTTACTTAGTCTTATCGAAGACCATAGTGTATACGGACCACTCGGCTCTCAAGTATCTTATTTCTAAGAAAGATGCTAAGCCGAGATTGATCTGGTGGATTCTCCTACTCTAAGAATTTAATGTCATTATTCATGATAAAAAAGGAGATAAGAATCTCGCGGCCGACCATTTGTCTAGATTAGAAAATCCCCATGAAGGTGATCTCGAGAAAAAGGAAATTACCGAAACATTTCCTCTCGAGACCCTTGGAATGATATCTTTTCATGGTGATTCTAGTACCCCATGGTTTGCCGACATTGCAAATTACCATGCGGGAAATTTTATAGTGAAAGGGATGTCGTCCCAACAAAAAAAGAAATTCTTTAAGGATGTTAAGCATTATTTTTGGGACGACCCCTACTTGTTTAAGATTTGTGCGAATCAAGTGATTAGACGATGTGTTCACGGCCAAGAAGCCGTTGATATCCTCACAGCTTGCCATAATGGACCCATCGGGGGACATTATGGTGCGAACTACACCACTAAGAAAGTCTTCGATTCCAGTTTCTATTGACCGACAATTTACCGTGATGCCCATGACATGGTAAAGTTATGTGACTCATGTCAATGTCAAGGAAAAATCTCGTAAAAAGATGAAATGCCTCAAAATACTATTCAAGTTTGCGAGATCTTTGACGTGTGAGGCATCAACTTTATGGGACCATTCCCGTCTTCTCGAGGAAACAAGTACACTCTCATGGCCGTCGACTACTTACCTAAATGGGTTGAAGCAAAAGCGCTCCCCACTAATGATGCCCGAGTTGTCGTTAAATTCTTGAAATCTCTTTTTGCCCGATTTGGAACTCCTCGTGCTATAATTAGTGATCGCAGTACCTATTTTTGTAATGATCAATTCGATAAAGTCATGCTTAAGTATGGAGTTACCCACCGAATTTCTACCGCGTATGATCCACAAACTAGTGGACAAGTAGAGGTTTTAAATGGTGGTTTGAAACGTATTTTAGAAAGGACAGTAGGCGAAAATCGAGCTTCATGGTCCGATAAGTTAGATGATTCATTATGGGCCTTCCGTACCACTTTCAAAACACCCATCGGGTGCACTCCTTATAAGCTAGTGTACGGAAAGGCTTGCCATCTTCCTATTGAACTTGAACACAAGGCCTATTGGGCCTTGAAACATTGCAATTTTGACCTAAAGACCGCGGGTGATCACCAGAAAGTTCAAATGAATGAATTAAATGAACTCCTGGATCTAGCCTACAAGAACTCTTTAATCTACAAAGAGAAAACGAAGAAGATTCATGACTTCAAGGTTAAGAACCGCGTTTTCAATGTTAGTGATCGAGTTCTTCTCTTCAATTCTCGATTAAAGATTTTCTTGGGCAAGCTCAAAACCCGTTGGACCGGACCATTCACCGTTGCTCAAGTTTTCCCTTATGGTACCGCCGAGTTATCTCAAACCGACGAATCAAACTTTAAGGTGAACGGTCATAGACTTAAACACTATTTTGAAGGAGACATACGACCAATGGTTGTCCCGAATCTCCAAACTTTCCCCATGGACAACTAAATTCGGGGACCGAGTCAGGCTCAAGACTCGGTTAACAAAAACAAGCGCTTCGTGAGTGGCAACCCATGCTTATCCTTTATAGTAGTATGTTAATTAGAGGAGGCTCGCCTCTTCCTTTCTCGTGTTTCGTGTTTTGTGCTTTATGTCTAGGATTGCCCGGATTTTGAAGGCTCTCGTGCTTGTGGTTTTGTCCATTGTTCACTTGATCTTCAATCCTTCGCATGCTTTTATATGGGAATCCGATATCCTAGATCTT
>BQNB010024537.1:0-21730 GCA_026074375.1 Tanacetum coccineum | reverse complement strand
TAAACCCGATATACCAAACTTGAAAATGAAGTAGAATCCCCCAAATTTGTTACTTAATCTTGCACTGTTGTTGATTGAATAATGGTGCAAGATTAAATCTATAAGTACTCTATACTCAACTAGAAAAGTATAAGAAGTACAACACCTCTTGAAGTTATCCACAATGACATCTGCGTGTGACACTGAGTACTACAATGTAACTTCTTTAAGTGATAGCTATAACCCGTGAGCACTACAATGTAACTCCTTACATCAGGAAATAACTAGATAATCCAAGTCTTAATCATAAGTTGTATACGTTCAAGCAAGTCATCAATCGATAGATTGGGTTTGAAGAAAAAGGGTAGAAAGTAGAAGGAAGTCTCGATGATGAAATAAGTAGACGCCTTCGTGAAACCCACTTCAATCTCAAATAAGGGATACCAAATCAACTTCGTGATCACTTGTCATCGTAATCCTAATCTTTAGCCGTTTTGACATTTTAGTGAATCTTATTCGGATCATTTTTAGTGTTATGTATCATGTTTGTTGTGTTGTTTTTGAAAGTAATTAACGTTCACGGGATTTTACAAGTCTTAGATTTAAACCGAGAAAATAATTGAATCTTTCGCGAGATTTTACAAAATCAAGAAGAAACCGTGAAACAATGATTAATTGTCGTTGAAATCGTTGTTGTAATTGAGGAACTTGAGCTTTTGTTATGATTAATGAGCTTAAAACGACGAGCGGTGCACAAACTTTCAACTTAAAATGAGTACCGGATGATAAAAGCTCAAATAAGGACTAACGGTGCAATAACGATTCACCTTTGATGACTAACGGGTTGTTTTAGTTGAAAAAGGACTAAGGGTGTAATTCAGTTTCAACTTGAAGTGTTAATAAGTCAACAAAGGACTAATGATGAATTTAACTTGAAATCCAGGGACCAAAGTTGTCAATTTCAAAATAAGTTTGAATTATATTAAAAAAACACGTCCCTCCTTACATGAACTATATCATCTTCGTTTTAGACATATAAAATTGCAACGAACACAAATGTGATCTCGCGGGATGGTACAGTGATCGTCGGTAAAAAATAAATATACCACGATGATCGAAAAAGGATCACGATCACAATGGTATATGTTATAAGTCCCGTAGTAAAACGTCACTCGAAACCGAAAAACCCAAAAATTAAGTTCTTACTTGAAAAACAAGTTGTTCGGTTTTGTTGTTCAGTTCAGTTGTTCGGTTGCCACAAGAAAATTGGTTGTTCAGTTGCCACATGAAAATTGGTTGTTCGGTTTGAACTTGCTTTAGAGTTGTTCGGTTCATATTAAACACAAGTTGTTCGGTTAATAATGAACACAAGTTGTTCGGTTGATGAGTTGTTCGGTTCCGCAAGAAACAAGTTGTTCGGTTTGACAAAATATCAAACACCTTGAACGCACCTTTCTTCGACTCTTGTTTCAGCCAAGTTTGTACTTGTTTCGTGCCACAAACCATGTAAATCACAAATAAGGTCAGCCAAAATAAGCTTTAATAAGCTCGACAGTAAGCTTGAATAAGCTCTTAAAGAAAATAAGCCAGAAACCAAAAATGAAGAGAAAAAGAAGTCGTGCCTTGTAAGCTCTCAAGATGGTTTAAATAAGCTGTTTTAAAGAAATAAAGTAAGGCGTGACTTTGAAAAATAAGATGTACGAGATGTTTAGATATAAAATACAAGTAACAGATATCTCTACTTATCATGTAAGTTTGAAATTGCAATCTCAAAAACAACAAAATAAGAAATGTCATGTGTAGCCCAACTTAAGCCCAAAAAATATTGTGACACGAAACAAAGATTTGAGCCATTTCTTTAAACAGTAAGTAATGAAGAAAAAAAAATATGCTGAATAGAGAAAAAAAAAGCACTTTAAAGCCGAACCAATAAGCTCAAATATGCCACAACGAAACATAAGCACAACACACACGAATACAATACATCCCCGGTTAGCTCTTGATACTAATTGTATATAATAAGAAACACTAGCTAAACATGATCCGGAGGTCGGGGAGGATGAAACAAGAAGTAAGCCATATTATTAATAGAGAGAGAAAGAAAAAGATGTGTATGTGTTTTAGAGAGAGAAAGAACACATACACACCTTATAAGAAAATACAATATGAATCATCATCCCTCCATAGAAGTATAGAGGGAGTATTTATAGGTCAAGACAAGGGACACTATACTAACTTAACAATTCTAGTCCCTGCGAGTTTTGCCTAATGATAACTAATGTAATTTCGGATAAGTCAACATATTTTAAGGCTAATAAATAGGGATATGGTGATTTGGCTATGGAGTAGAAACTCTTCAAACTTATCTCTTGAAATTTTAGGCATGACTTTGACGATGGAAATTGAATGAGTTCGGTGAAGAAAAAAATAAAATGAAAATAGACATAGCCTTGTAAACATCTTTTTTTATATATTTTAGACTTAATTGTAAATAACCGTTATATTTTGATTGGTTAACAAATAATATTTAATAAATAATCGTATACTTTAAAGTATTTAAATAACAATTATTATTATAATTATTTTTTTAAAAATTATTATCACTTTATTAGAAACTCAAGAGATTTACAAAATATTAGTGAAAAGCCGAGATACTATTTGGGCCCCCACTCCTTTAGCTATTATTATTATTATTATTATTAAATTATTCATAATATAAAAAATACCACAAACATACGCTTTCGGGGGGAGGGTGTGGTTTAAGGTTTTCCTTCTCCACGTCAGCTCCACGTCATCAAAAAACACTTCATTCATATTTTCCTTTAACTTTCTCTCAAACATTGCACCACCTTCTCTATCTTCCACTATTTTTTTTACTTTTTATCATTTAAAAATACTCACAAAATACTAATCCTTGCTCACAACACAATAAAAAACTCTTTCTTTCTCTTTGAAAATAGATTCTCTCTCTTAAATGCATAAAAGGCAATTTGTCTCTTTATTATTCATGGGGAGTGATAATCACCTTTTTAGGGGTCAAAGTATCAAATAGTAGTATAATATTAATCAAAATATATAACCCGCAAGTCCACCGAGTCAACTCTTTAGGAAAAAAGTCAACAAACTCACGGGTACAATATAAATGATTCCGGGCAAGTGTTACCTGGTTCGTTCTCCCAACGAGGCGTGAAATTGACGGTTACATTTTTGGTTTGACTTTTGGATGCTTGAATACAAGAAGGATTTGGTTTTGGATTCTAAATTCTACGGGAAAGCAAAATAACACGGGGATTAAACTAAGAAAAACCTAATTCTACGGGAAGCATAAATAAGGCATGGAAATAAATCCTAATTCTATGGGAACATAAATAAAGGCATAGGAAAGCTAAACTAGGCAAGATAAACAAAAAAAAACGAAAGCAATTAACTAACGGAAACGAATAACGGGAAAGTAAAAACGCGACAAATAAAGCAAATAATCAAATTTTAGCCCTACGGAAGCAAATTTGGTTTCTAAACCTCCTAAATGATAAAATAAAATTAAAAAAAAAGAATTATATTTTTCTGATTTATAAATTATATTTAATAATTAAAAAATTATTTTTAACTAATTAAATTCATAAAAAGTATTAAACATTTTTGGAAAATTCTAAAAAAAAAAGGAAAAGTCTTAAATGATGCTAAGAATCTAGGAAAAATAAGCTGGGGTCACCAGCTTATCAAATAAGCTGTCAATAAGCTTATAAGCTACGAAATGGTTATGAAAAAGGGGAATTAAAATGCATTTAAATATCAAACCTTTCCAAACCTTACCAATCTGAAAGTCTGGCACAGTTGGTAAATGAGTGGAGTGTAAAGGTGTGGTAGAGAGGGTTGAAGTCAGGGGTTCGAGCCTAGCTCACCCCTGACTTCCCCTTTCTCATACCTTTTTATTTTGCAAAATTTTTTAATAAGACTTTTTAATAAGCTGGATAAAAACATTTTTAATAAAGGAAATATTTTTTTTAAATCGGTGATAAACTAGGAAATAAGCACTTAAAGCTGACAGATTGGCTACACTAAATGAGGCTTTAAACACTTAAGCTAAATATGCTCTAAAAGCTATAATAAGCTATCATGAAATCTAAATAAGTTACCAGGCCATTAACCTACTCTAAATAAGCTCAACTAAACCTAACTTAAACATTTCCAAATAAGCTATAAGCTAAAAAGGGGTAAAACAGATTATGAAAATATTGGGATTTCTAAGATTTTGGCAGTCCTAAACCATAACTTGCAGGCTTAAATAAGCCAAGAAAATAAGCTGTAAAATGAAACATAAGCTGAAACAGGTAAAGTCTATCCTAAAAGCTACTAGTATCCTCAATACCATATCCTAAATCATGTGTTAACTACCCTAAATCTTGGCAAGAAAAAGGACTTGTAAGGTTTTTTTTAAAACTGATATGAAAAAGAAAATTGACAGATGATGGTATAAACTAAAACCTCAAACACAGGTGATTGGTTGGATTCACACCGTAAATAAATATAATATATTATAAAATATAAAATATATATCTAAGTGTAAAAACCAACACAATCAGTAAAACCGAGAAGTAGTATAGAGCTTTCCCGGGTCGTTTATCCCCAACGAGGCTGGAATGGAAAATCGATACAGTCGAAGATTTGAGTTCGAATGAAGGAATTGATTTGGGAGATTGAAAAAGTCAAATTAGATAACAACGGACTAAAACGTTTAAGAAAAACCTAGAAATTACAAAATTAAACTAGAAAACGAGAGCTGAATCCCAAAACAAAAGGGGGAAGAAAACTAAATCTTTTAAAAAATAACCTACGAAGATATTTTTGCTTCTAAACTACTCTAGGGATTTCAAATAACGAAGAATGAAAGACTAGACCGAAAACGCGAGTTCGTTTGGACCAAAAAACGAGTCAAAACAAAATCCCGTACCCGGGACCCTTACTTTAAAAGATGAAAAAGTTGTAAAAATGACCCTACGAAAAATTTTATATTTTTCCTACAAATAGAATGATAAAGAAAATTTTCTGAAAAAGCAAAATATTTTTTTTGATAATTTTTGTATTTTTTATGAATTAAATAAACTTTTAACCAAATTTAAATTGTAAAAATATTTAAAGATTACAGAAAAATTCTGGGAAAAATTTTTTCTAAAAATTATTAACTTCTATAACTTTCCTTACGTGAAGAAAAATAAGAAACACAAAAAAAGCTAAAGAAATAAGCCTCGGAAAATATGCTATAAGTTATAAGCTTATTTGGTCAAAATGACTTAAATATTGTTAGCCCTTGAGTCTTTAACGAAAAAGACCCAAGGGCGCAGTGGTAAGTGGTGTGTGTATAAAGGGGATGTATCGCTTGGTCCCGGGTTCGAGTCTTGCTCACCCGGGCCAAGTGTCTTCCCCTTTTTTTTTTCGAAAACTCAAAGAAGCAAAGTTGTTAAGCTCGTGGGGCTTAACAACTTTGTCAACTAGAGCTTTTTATGAAAAGCAAAGAATAAGCTTAAAAATAAGCTTAAACTTGGCTGTTTAGCTTATAAAGCTTAAAGGCCAATTTTTTTGCTAAGTCTTTTTGGACTTAGGGTCAAATTAAGCTAAGGCCAAAACTAAGATAAGCTAAGGGGCTTAAACTAACCTAAATAAGCTAAAAAGGAAAGGAAAAGCTAAACTAAATAAGCTGTTGGAAGGGGCTTAAGTGACAGAAACTGAAATAAGCCTAAAAGCTAAAATTTTACTAAGTCACTTGGGCAAATAAGCTAGGAAAAGGAAAAATAAGCTTGACAACTATTTAAACTAACCTAAAATGCTATGAGGAAGCAATTTGAGCTTATGGAATAAGCTCAATAAGCTAAAATCAAAAATAAGCAATCCCTCAGCCTAAGGTATGCAAAAACAGCCAAAAGGCAAGTTTTGGCTTAGAAATAAGCCCACATATAAGCTCTTCAAGGTCTGAAACTTTGAGGGCTTATTTAAGAGCTTATTTACTCTTAAAATAAGCCAAAAACTTGGGCTTAAGTGTGCTTAAAGAGCAAGAAAAAGTGGCTTAAAATCTCCCCTTTGCACCAGGGGAGATTTAAGCTTAAAGCTATGGGCTTATTTGACAGCTTGTTAAAAGCTGTTAAAATAAGCTCAAATTGAAAAGATAAGCTTAAACAGATTTAGTGTTCTACCTTAACAACTTGTGCACAAACTTTGAACTCTTAAAATCCATTTTTACTTGCTTATTTTTGGTGGTGAAAAGGCCTTTTGGTTTTTTTTAGTAACTGTGATCAAACAGGTCCTTTGTGGTTTTGTTGACTCACAAAGTCAAGGAAAGAGCTTTTTGACAGTCTTTTTTAGACACATACAAAACTCACCTTTTTGAGGCTAAAAAAACTCAAACCTACAAGTCGCTTAATCAAATAAGCACTTGTGGTTTCTTAAAACCTCACAGTTATGGATGTTTTAAAAACTTTGGGGAAAACAATTTTAAAAACTGAAAATACTTTTAAAAAACAGCTTTTAGGTCGCTTTAATACTTAAGTAAAACCAACCTCATGACCATAACCCATGCCAAAACCTGTTTTGACCCACTTTAAGGGTTGTCCCAAACACCCCTTTACCTCAAAATTGTCAAGGCAAAATGACTTTAAAATCTATTTTTAAGCTAAAACTTTGAAAACCTTTTATCTACTCTTACTTTTATTGACCTACTTAAGCTATTTTAAACTAAAATCCTGCTTATCAAGGAAAAATAAGCTAGTTTCTCAAGGCGTGCTTAATACACTATTATGACCAGGAATTGAGAGGAGATAAGCTAATATAACACAAGATTATGCAATAAAATACTTATAAACAGCTTAAATAACAAGTCCTAAACTAATGTATTTGCAAAGATTAAAGGCAAATAAGCTAATGACTTAAGCTAGAAATTAAGCTAAATGAACATAGAGAATTCAAACCTTGGATTTTTGTTGTCTCAGAACCAAGGCCACTCTTATGAAGTGTAGTGGCCTAAAACATGTGTCCTAATGGCTCCATATGGCCTCTCAACTTGAGCTTAAAAAGCTTCAATAAGCTCTTGGGGATTTATGACCTCCTTGAGTTCCAAAATGAATTTCATGTGCCTCAAATGCTTTTTTTGATGTAAATGGATTTAAGTGAGTCTAGTTAATACTTTTAACAAGTTTCCAGCTGAAATTTGAGCTTATTATCCAGAATTAGTCAAAAAAGAGCTTATTGAGAGCTTATTGAGTTAAAAGAGCTTATTATTGGAAATAAAGAACAAGTAAACTTTGAAAACTGAATAATATTCCTCAAATGAAGAAGTACAAGCTGAAAGAAAAAGGGTACAAATGGTTACAGCTAATTTGTAAAAATAAAACTTGAGAAAATGCTTAAAATTAGAAAAAACTACCAAAACTGAAAATTAAAACTTGCTGCCTGTTTCTTCTGTCTTCTACAGTCTTTTTATAGTAGAGTCCTTGTGTTTGTTGTGTGAGAGGGGGAGAAGCAACGAATTCATAGCCCTCCAATTTCTTCAAAAATGTAATCTTGGTCGTCGAAATTAAGGCTTGGGGGTGTGTGATTGCAACATGGCTCCTTTGCAAATTGGGAAAGGTGGTGGAGGAGGGGGAAAATGAATATCCATGGTGGGGGTGAAGGTTTACAGGGTAAAACGGGTTATGTTAACCCGTGATTGTTTTGGGGGGAAAAAGGAAGGCGGGAAAAGGTGTTAGGGAATAACAGAGTGTAAGTTTGGGTAGATGGCAACATTAACCCCTCAAAGTTACTTGTGTTATTGCACCCGTCGTCCTTGTGGTTATATAACTTTGGGGACTTGGCAAAACAAGTCCCCAAGAGTTATATATACTCTTTGCTACAATTCGTCCTCTTGTGGTGTACAAGTTAGAAGATTTCAGCTTTTCCCTCTAGTACAACCTTGGCTTAATTGGCAATTTTGCCCTTTCTTCTTTTCTCTCTATCTTCTTTAAGTATAAGTTTAGGGACTTGCAATTTCAGTCCCTAAACTTATATTTCTTCGACTTTTGGCCTCGGGGTTGACTTGGGTTGACTTTGTCTTTAACCAGTTGACTTTTCTGTTGACTTTTTGATTTGATTGACTTTCCGGCTTCGATTTGGCTTTGTCTTTCACAGTCTTTTCCTTCGAGTCCGGTTTTGTCGTTTTGGCTTTATTTTTGTTCTTTTCTTAGTTATCCGTTCCTGACACAAATACAATTAGCAAAACAAGCATATATTTGGCATTTTAAGTCCGTTTTTGGTTATTTTTGCTCGTTTTTAAAGGTCAAAGTATAAAAGGTTTTTGTGTATTTAAGCAATACAAAACAAAAAAAAAAAAAACACCAAAATCCCCCATACTAAGGTATTGCCGTGTCCTCACGCAATGTTATGAAGTAAACATTTACGAAAACTAAGAATCTCAATTCCCTTCGACATAATAACTTGAAAGTAGCACGTGTTTGTCAAGGAACTAAGAATCAAGCTGCGACGAGTCCGTTCTTCACCAATTTTTTTTTATTTGTACACTTACTATCCCTAATTTTGTTTAGATTTTTCTTTTTTCTTTTCTCGTCTTCCTGTCTGACTTTCCTTTATTTTATCATCATTGGGATCATAGAATGAGATACGTCAATAGAATAAATCTACGGATTGTTCTGACGGATAAATTCATCGTTCCCGAATTTTTTCATAGTTTCTAATCCAAGCAATTAAACAAGATCATTTGTCAATATAAGTCTAAATGCTAAGCACTCATACTTATGACTTGTGAACTTTTAACTTCCATCATGATGTATTGATTTAAATGTGTGTACTCATATCAACTCAACCATAGATCAACTTATTTCCATAGTCGTAATTCAAGATGAATCATGACTCAAAGCAACAACTTATTAGGACCTTGTAACTTGATTTTAAAGAACGAAATTTTAACTGTAGAACTTTTTGCAACATCTTCATCATTATAATCATAAGTTCTTAAAGCTAGGAATGCGTTTTGCTTTTGTTTGGTACACCTACCCCAGGCTCCTCGTCCCTAGGAGGATATCAAACCAACGACCGATGTTCTTTAGTTTGAGGAACCCACCCCGTGCTCGCGTAGTGGGAAATCACAACAACACCTTCTTCCTAATATGGCTAAGGATAAGTGTTTTAGTTTGAACCCTCACCTAGACCTCGCTTCCTGGTGAGATATCACAACACACCAAATCCCTAGAAGTAAAGATGTCTTAGTTTGAACCCCCACCTCGTGGTTAACGGAGTGGGATATCACGACACATCTTTTACTTGCTCCATATAATCAAATGTATGCTTCATTGGCAAAATTTCAATATTCATGCATTTTTGCATTCATACTTCATTCATGCTTCTTTGGCATTTTAACTTTCGAATTATTAAGGAAATGAAAATATCTCGGCTTTAAGAATCAGGTTTCAATTTGAAGCTTTTTCTAAAAAATTGATTGACTTAGTTGAACTGATTGAGCACGTTATGATTAGGTGGGCATTAGTAAGTTAATGGGAGAAAAGACACAGTTAACTCATATAAGTTTTTGTTCAGCATATAATGATATTTAAACTCTATCCATTCTTGTTCTTCACCTTATTAAAATTCGAAGCAATCGCATTGTGAAAGATTAGTACAAATGATAAGTTGAGGAACTAGCTAGGGCTCAACACGCCCGATCGAGTCAAAAAATTATTCTCATTCTTACCCATTAGGACAAGTCAAAAACTGTGTCAAAAACCACTTATTTATTTTTGAAAAATTTTTTAATAATTTTCATTTTTTTGGTATTTTTGTAAAAATTTGGTGGTATAAAAAACGGGGGATTTGTGTTTAGCAACGACTGCAGGCAAAAAATCAATCGAAGATCCCTCTCCAACTATAGAACTAAACATCATCTCGATGTTTCAAAGGGGTTCCTACTTAAATCTAGGCCGTTTCGTTTATACAGTGACTGCCAAAAGATATAACGTTAGTCGATTAGTTTTGGATACTGGATTCCCATATCAAAAGAAGCTGAGGTGTGAAGCTCGAGTTATAAATGGACAGAATCGGAGCCTTCATATAATCCGGGAATACCGGACAATAAAACACAAGCACGGAATGGCAGAAGCAAATCTCATCACAACAACACTAGAATCACAAAGAACACAAGACTTATTCATTACTTACTACTAAGCTAGGATAAGCATGGGGTGCCTCCCACGAAGCGCTTGTTTAGGGTCCCGATGCTTGACCCGTCCCCCGAATTTATTGGTCCATGGGAATGTTGGAATCTCTGGGACAACACTCGGTAGGTATGTCCCTCCAAAGTTTGTGTTTATTCGATGACCATTCCACTTTAAAGATGGGCCCGAAGTTTTGAGTAGCTCGACGGTTGCATAAGGAAATACTTGGGACAACAGTGAATGGTCCAGACCAAGGGATTTCAATTTGCCGGAGTATAATCTGTCAGTTCTAGAATGAAAAAAGGAGAAACACGATCCACCAACGTCTGAAAACGCGGTTTTTGATCTTAGCATCGTGTATCCTCTTGGTTTTCTCTTTTTAGATCAAAGAGTTTTCGTTTGGCTTGATTCACGAAGTTCATTTGTTCATTCAGTTTGAATTTCCCTGTGATCACCCGCAAGTTTGAAATCAAAATTTGTATGCTTGAGGGCCGAGTTAGGTTCATGCTCTAACTCGATCGGTAGATGACATGGCCTTTCCATTACACATAGCTTATACGGAGCTGCATCCGTGGGTGTTTTGTAAGCTGTGCGGAAGGCACCATAAAGCATCATCTAGTTTGTTTTCGACAGGAGGCACGATTTTTCCCACGGTTCTTCAAGAATACGCTTGTTTAAACACGATTTGACACCTCTACTTGCCCACTTGTTTGTGGGTGATACGCGGTGGAGAGACGATGGATGTGACTTCGTATTATAGCATGACCTTTGTACATTGGTCATTGCAAAAGTGTGTTCGCGATCTCTTATGATAGCTGTGGGTGGCACCAAATCGAGGAAAATAGAGTTTTAAAAATTTGCAAACCAACTTCTGGGCATCATTGGTGGGGAGCGCTTTGCTTCAATCCCATTTTGGACAAGTAGTCACAGCCACCGAGTATGTGTTGTTCCCTCTGAAGATCTGGGAACGGCCCATACAAATCAATGCCCCTGATGTCAAGGATTTCGCAAACTTGTAGTTGGAGTTTTGTTGATCTCATCCCGTTGCGTTAATTTTTCTTGAGTTGACAAATGTCAAAGGGTGACAAAGTCTATGGGCATCCTTGTAGATGGTGGGCATAGTAACCTGATCGAAGACTTTTCTTGCTGTGTAATTGGCACCATAGTGTCCCCCAGTAGGTCCACTGTGGCAAGCTTTGAGAATGTCTAAAGCTTCTTGCCCAGAAACACAACGTCTTATCACTTGATCAGCACAGATCTTAAACAGGAAGGGATCATCCAGAATAATGCTTGGACATCCTTGAAGAATTTATTTTTTTTGTTGGGATGTCATTCCCTTGATAACGAATTTCCCCGCATAGTAGTTTGCAAAATCTGCAAACCATGGGGTACTTTGATCTTGAAGAGCAATAGAACCAAGAGTCTCGAGAGGAAATGCTTCATTGATTTCTTTGTTCTCGAGTTTGTCTTGATGAGGGTTTTCAAGTCTGGACAGATGATCAGCGGCGAGATTCTCAGCTCCTTTTTTGTCTCGAATTTCAATATCAAATTCTTGGAGCAACAAGATCCACGTCAATGAGTCTTGCTTAGCATCCTTTTGGCAAAGGATACTTGATGGCAGATCTTATGGTCTGTTTACACTAGACTTTTAGACATAACAAGATATGACGAAATTTCTCAAAGGCATACACTACCGGCAAGTAAGTCCTTTTCTGGGTGTAGTGTAGTTGAGTTTGAGCCTCGTTCATAGTCTTGCTAGCATAGTGTATAGGTTGGAAAATGCTTGTTTTTTCTTTGCCCGAGGACTGCCCCAATTGCGAAGTCGCTAGCATCGCACACAGTTTCATAAAGGCACTAGTCCCAGTCCTGGGGGCAATTAGTCGGAGCCCAGTCAATTTCTTTTGAGTGTATTAAAGGGAATCGTTTACACTCTTCAGAAAAGACAAATGGAGTCTCCTTTTCAAGCAAATGAGTCCACTAGGACGGGCAAATTTTGAAAAGTCCTGAATGAATCGGTCGGTATAAACCGGCTGGCCTAAGAAACTACGGACACCTTTGAACAGAAGTCGGTTGAGGGAGTTTAGCTTATTACTTCGACCTTATCTCTATCTAACCCTCAAGTCCGACTTGGGAAATTTGGTGTCCGAGAACAATGCCTTCCTGTACCATGGGAAATAAGGCTCTTTTCCCAGTTTAAAGATAAATTGGTTTGTATTCACACCGCTTCAAACATCTTTTCCAAATGGGTTAGGCACGGTAGAGAAAGAGTCCCCAAAGGACCGAAAAGTCATCCTAAATACTTCCATCGTTTTATTCATTATATGTGGAAGATTGCCATCATACATCTTTGGGAATGTGCCAGGAGCATTACATAACCCTAATAAAGGATGCGACGATAGGCAAATGTTCCGTACCCTATAGGCATGTGAATGTTGTCTTTTCTTGATCTTTTGGGTCTATTGGGATATGAAAGAATAACCCGAGAAGCATTCGGGAAACAGTAGTATTTCGTTTCCTGTAGTCTTTCGAGCTTTTGGTCCATTTAAAAGGCTAATGGAAGTGGTCTTTTCGGGTGGCTTCATTAAGTTTTCTGTAATCAATATTACTCGCCTCTTCCCGTGACCAATCGAGGCAGGAATCAGTTCAATTTTCATCATTTTATTTGTCTGATGCTGTTTACTTCTTTCTTAGGTCAAGTGTTTCGGGCTCACCCAAGGGATGCAGAGATGGGGTATAATCAATCAGCGTCAAGGAGTTTTTCAACTCCTTCTTGATACATCATGGATTTTGGGTGTACCTCTCTGACTTTGCACAGGATGGTTCGTAGTCCTCTTCCATTAGAATTTTTGTTGAGTACAAAATTTTGGGCTAACACCCTTTATATCGGAGTGTTTCCAAGCGATGGTCGCTTTGGACTTGGAAGAACCTTTGAGAAGAGCTGCTTTTCCTCATTCTTTTAAGTCTTTAGCAATCTATGAAGGAAAACTTGTTGTCACCTTCTAAAAATGCGTATTCAAGATGGGGTGGCAGTTCCTTGAGTTCAACCTCGGGAGGTTCATCAACGGAAGATTCAACGGTTTTAGCTTCACAGAGTTTGATTTCTTTCCTAACTCCAGGCAGATATTGTTCTTGATTTGGGAGGGGGGTGGTGGTTCACTGTTCAAAATTGCTTCTAGGATAGGAGGATGTCCCCCTCAGGATCCTGATAAGTTGGATCAACTTCAGATGAAGTTGGATCATCTTCTAGAGCAAGAAACGAATCTGCTTCTTCCATTAAGAGAAAATCACTGTCCCCGAAAGGAGTGAGATTTGGAGCAGCAGTAGAAACAATAGGCTCAAAATATGGAGTGGGATTGCCACTCGCGACTCAAGTTTTGAAAATCCTAGGACCTCTTGAGTTACTCATCGCAAGCCATTCGATGCGTCGATTTTGTTGACGTCATATGGTTGTAATCAGCTTGTTTGTATTTGAAGTTTGGTCCAGGTTGAATGTGATTGGCTTCTTTGCAGAACACGAAGGGTAATCGCCGTCATAAACATCTATCACAGCTATGATGGTTTTTAAGGAAAACAGCCCGAGAATTAAAGGTACTCGGGGGTCTGGTTCAAAATCAACAACTACGAAGTCAGCTGGAAATTGGAATTTTCCCACATTTACAAAGACATCTTCAGCGATACCGATCGGTTTAGTGATCGAACGGTCAGCCAGTTCTAGTGTCATGCAAGTCGGGGGCAATCAGGAAGAGGATAGATTGTTTCATACAGAATAAGGCATGAGGATTAATGCTCGCACCAGATGGCCCAATGCCGATGCATGTAAGTAATCCCCTGTAAATTCACAAGAATCAGAAATCAGACCAGGGTCTCCAAGTTTTCTTTGGTACTTGGAGGATGATGTGAACGTCTCATTCAAGGAGTTCTTGCCAAATTCGCTCTATTTCTCTTTGTTTCCAATCAAAGTTTTTTTAAAGTCGAAGCAAATTTAGGCATGAAGCATCAAGGCATCGGTTTAAAGCTAATCTCGAAACTTTAAATCTCTTAGATTTCATAAATTCTCTCGATTTGGTCGTTAGCTTTTTCCTTTGCGCTCTTTCATCATTTCTTCTTGATGGAAAATGGATTGATGCTTAGGAAAATGGGAGAACAAACAGGAGCAACTTGGGCTCAGGATTTTGATTACTGAGACAGAATTTAACAAACAGGAGGTTGGAGGTCTTCGGTGCTTCCGTTATTAGCAGGAGGCATCGTGTCCTTTGTCACCTCGATGTCTATGATTGACTGCTTACGGTCTTGAATGGTAACACCACTCGGGTAGTGCTACCTTTTAGGATCTTCCTTTGGGTTGGGAACGGGTTACAGGGAGAGTTCCAGATCGGAAAGTAGAAGCTGTATTAGCGGTAACAAATTTTGAAAGGCATGTCAGTCATATTTTCTATTTGGATTGGAGGTTTTGACCTTGGTTTACATGTTTTCTCAACACTTGCATCATTGGCTGTTGGGCCATTATCTTTCAAAATCTTGTTTTTGACACACCGTGTGTCTGAGGAGCAGGTCCTTGATGGGATACTGGTTGATTAAACACTGGTTGATGAACCCGGAACGCGAGGTCGATTTAAATTGACCTTGGTTGAAATGTTTCCTCTGTTTTGATTGAAGTTATTTCCTCGATTGAAATTGTTTTGATTATTTGCATGAGGATTCTGAACTGGAGGAAAACCAGGAGGTCGTATTTGATTTGAGACCATCGGAGGTCGATAACCGGAATTAGCTTGGTTGAAATTGGCCGTAGCGGCCTGGGACACATACTCTTGGATATTGTCATGGTACATGTTTGCCTATTGGTGGCATGGACGATTTCTTGATCGAATGACTCCCCCACAAGTCACACAACTTTGTTCAACGCTTTCTACGGGGGGCGGAAGTGGGGTTTGGTTTTTCTATCGATGAATTATGCCCCCGAACATGTCTTTGTGTTCAGCACAATCTGATGAGACTGTGTGGGTGGAGAGCTTGTACTCATTTTTAGCATACAACAGCTTTTGTTTCTTATTGAGTACTTAGACTTGCTCTCGATGATTTTAAAATCTCTCGAGGCAATTTGTCTAAAAGAAGTTACCACAGCAGCAGAGTTCAATTAATCTTGATCATTCTGAATATTAAAGGGCTTTATAGAATGTATCGAGTTGATGCATTCTGAAAAACCCATGATGAGGGCATCCCCTTAAACAAATCATTTGATCGAGTCCCAAGCCTCATAAAAGACTCATCAAATTTTTGCTGAAATCTGTGATTCATTTCTGAGATTTGTCGTTTTAGAGGGGAGGGATGAATTTGTTAAATAATTTCGAAACAAGATCATCCCATATTTCTAATTTCGGACCCGAGGGTTCTTTTTCTACAGCCATATCCGGGCTGACCTTCCGAGAGAAAATGGGGAAAAAGCATAAGCTTAACCGACGTATTTGGTACGTTAGGAAATCTTATTGTAGAAGGTGATCTTGTTGAATTAACGGATTGTGAGCATGTGGGGTCTTCTTTATCATTGCCAAAATATTGCTGTTTAGGACAAGATCAGAAGGTCCATGCTTGATTCATAGTTATTTGCGGTGATTTTCCGGAATACCATGCATCCTCGTAACCCTCGGTGGGTGCTTCGAGCAATTGCTCCTTAGTTACGATTATCAGCCATCGTGACTATGGGAGGATTATCAAGAGGTTTTACTAAGATTAGATGATTCAACAGAAGTTTGTTCGAATTGTTGGTTGTCGACGTCTACGGGCTTGAGAACGAGTGCGCATGCACAAAATAGAAGTACAAAAAGAAAATTTACACTAATTTTTTTGGTTTTTCAAAGATTAATTCACAATTGATTTTAACGGACAATGAGATAAGACAACTTAAACCAAATAATCTACTTACTTCACGGTAACTCTCAAAAAGATAAACTCGCAGGTGAGCGGAGGAGTAGGAATAGCGCGAAGCTTATTTCTCCTTTCGGGTCGTAGTTCCTAGGAACAACCCTCCTTATACCCACTTTATAGTTCGTTTAACTTTTTCAAGGTGAGCCGTACGTCGTAAGAGACACAAAAGGCAAGTTTTTAAATCTTTTGTTCGAGTTGGGAACCAACAAGTTCACCGGAACTTATTATGATAATACCTCAGTTGAGAATATTATATTTTGGTATTTTACCAATTTGTGAATTTTATTTTCTTTTTTTATGGACAATGTTTTTATATTTTTGGTTTTTCTTTGGTTTTTATCTGATAATTATACTAAAAGAAATGAAAAATATTTTTGTACTTTTTTATATTTTTATAATAAAAGAAAATATTCACAGTTTCAAACACAATTGATCAACGTAACGATAAACGGTTGCACAGCCTCCCCGGCAGCGGCGCCAAAAATTGATTGGTTGGATTCACACCGTAAATATATATAATATATAATAAAATATAAAATATATATCTAAGTGTAAAAACCAACACAATCAGTAAAACCGAGAAGTAGTATAGAGCTTTCCCGGGTCGTTTATCCCCAACGAGGCTGGAATGGTAAATCGGATACAGTCGAAGATTTGAGTTTGAAGGAAGGAATTGATTTGGGAGATTGAAAAAGTCAAATTAGATAACAACGGACTAAAACGTTTAAGAAAAACCTAGAAATTACAAAATTAAACTAGAAAACGAGAGCCCGAATCCCGAACAAAAGGGGGAAAACCTAAAATCTTTAAAAATAAACCTACGAAGAAATTTTTGCTTCTAAACTACTCTAGGGATCAAATAACGAAGAATGAAAAAGACTAGACCGAAAACGGAGTTCGTTTGACCCAAAAACGAGTCAAAACAAAATCCCGTACCCGGACCCGTTCTTTAAAAGATGAAAAGTTGTAAAAATGACCCTACGAAAATTTTTATATTTTTCCTACAAACTAGATGATAAAAGAAATTTTTCTAAAAAAGCAAAATATTTTTTTGATAATTTTTGTATTTTTTATGAATTAAATAAACTTTTAACTAAATTAAATTGTAAAAAATATTAAACGATTACAAAAAATTCTGAAAATTTTTCTAAAAATACTTTACTCTATAAGGTTCCTACGAAAAATAAGAAACACAAATAAGCTAAAGAAATAAGCCCCGAAAATAAGCTATACAGCTTATAAGCTTATTTGGTCAAAATGACCTTAAATATGTTAGCCCTTGAGTCTTTAACGAAAAAGACCCAAGGGCGCAGTGGTAAGTGGTGTGTGTTATAAAGGGGATGTATCGCTTGGTCCCGGGTTCGAGTCTTGCTCACCCGGACCAAGTGTCTTCCCCTTTTTTTTTCGAAAACTCAAAGAAGCAAAGTTGTTAAGCTCGTGGGGCTTAACAACTTTGTCAACTAGAGCTTTTTATGAAAAGCAAAGAATAAGCTTAAAAATAAGCTTAAACTTGGCTGTTTAGCTTATAAAGCTTAAAGGCCAATTTTTTTGCTAAGTCTTTTTGGACTTAGGGTCAAATTAAGCTAAGGCCAAAACTAAGATAAGCTAAGGGGCTTAAACTAACCTAAATAAGCTAAAAAGGAAAGGAAAAGCTAAACTAAATAAGCTGTTGGAAGGGGCTTAAGTGACAGAAACTGAAATAAGCCTAAAAGCTAAAATTTTACTAAGTCACTTGGGCAAATAAGCTAGGAAAAGGAAAAATAAGCTTGACAACTATTTAAACTAACCTAAAATGCTATGAGGAAGCAATTTGAGCTTATGGAATAAGCTCAATAAGCTAAAATCAAAAATAAGCAATCCCTCAGCCTAAGGTATGCAAAAACAGCCAAAAGGCAAGTTTTGGCTTAAAAATAAGCCATCAAATAAGCTCTTCAAGGTCTGAAACTTTGAGGGCTTATCTAGGAGCTTATAGACTCTTAAAATAAGCCAAAAACTTGGGATTAAGTGTGCTTAATGGCTGAGAAAAATAAGCCTAAAGTTCCCCCTTTTGCACCAGGGGAGCTTTAAGGCAAATCTCAAGGGCTTATTTGACAGCTTATTTTAAGCTGTCAAATAAGCTCTAAACACACAAATAAGCTTAAACAGATTGAGTGTTCTATGAAAACAGCTTGTGCACCAATTTTTAGCTTTTGAAAATCAATTTTACTTGCTCATTTTTGATAGTGAAAAAGGACTTTGGGTTTTTAGAAACTGTGACCAAAAGGGCTTGGTGGTTTTTGACTCACAAAGTCAAAAGACCAAAGCTTGTTTGGACAGCTCTTTTAGACACACAAAACACAACTTTTTGATGCAAAAACTCAAACCTACAAGTGCTTTAATCAAATAAGCACTTGTGGGTTTCTTAAAAACCTCACAGTTATGAAATAGTTTTAAAAACTTTGGAAAACCATTTTAAAACCTTGGAAACTTTTGAAAAGGCTTTAAATAAGCTTAAAACTTAAGCTCAAATTCACTAAATGGCCTTAACCCATAGTCAAAACCATTTTGACCCGTTTTTAAGCTTATGCCAAACACCCTTTTACTTTTAAAACTGTCAATCCAAAATGACTTTAAAATCTATTTTGTAGCTAAAACTTTTAAAACCTTTTATCCACTTCTACTAAAAATGACCTAATTAAACTATTTAAGCTATAAATTGCCTAGCTTATTAGGAAAAATAAGCTAGTTTCTCTACTAGCTTAAGCTACTTAAGTGACAGTTTTGAAAGATAAGGTGATATTACACACATTTATGCAATGAGAACTTAAAACAACCAAATAACAGTTCTAAACTAATGTATTTGCAAAGATAAAAAGCAAATAAGCTAATGCCTTAAGCTAAAAGATAAGCTAAGTAAAAATAGAGAAATGAAACCTTGATTTTTGTAGTCTCAGTCACTAGCCACTCTTGTAGAGTGAGTGGCTTAAAACCATACACCTAAGTGGCTCCCTAGCCTCTAAACCTTAAGCAATAAGCTCAATAAGCTTATATTAGCTTATTTCTTCATAAGCTTTCAAAATCACCCTCACTTGAACATTTATGAACTAAATTCAACTTTGGACATTATAGAACAGAAGTCAAATGAAGAAAAAAGAACAAAAATCAGTATTGAAGGGCTTAAACAAGTTTTAAACTGAATAAGCTTATTAACAATAATAAGCTCTAATGAGCTTATGAGAGATTATTGAGTGAAAATAGCGTTAATTACATAAAACTAAAGAGAATTACAAATGCATAAGAGACATTAACTTAAAAACACTTTAAAATACTTTTAAAACTACACTAAAACGACATAAAAACTAACTGGTTTGCCACCATGGGCTTACAAGGCTTTTATAGCAAAGAAAATACAACTAGGTCTTCTTTCTTCTCTCCTTCTGTTGTGCTTCTTTGAACACACATAAAAGGGAGTGTGTTTGTTTTGTGAGTGGCTTCAAGCCTCTAATCTTGGCCCTTCAATCTTCAAAAATCATCTTGGTCGTCGAATTGAGCCTTGGGGGGTGTAGGATTGCCAACTTGGCACATTTGTAGCTGGGAAAGGTGGTGGAGGAGGGGGGAGATGAATATCCATGGGGGAATTGGGTTTGCAGGGTAAAAAGAGGGTATACAAACCCGTGAGTTGTGTTTTAGGGGGGAAAAAGAAAGGCGGGAAAAGATGTTAGGGAAATAACAGAGTGAAGTTTTGTGGAAATGGCAAGGTTGGCCCCTCTAGGTTACTTGTATCTTTGCACCCTTCGTCCTTGTTGTTATAACTTTTTGGGGACTTGGCAAAACAAGTCCCCAAGAGTTATATAACTCTTTGCACAATTCGTCCCTTTGGTGTACAAGTTGAGGGATTTGGCAGCTATGGCCCTTGTGGTATAGCTTTGCCGAATTGACAGTTTGGCCCCTTGTCTTCTTTTCTCCTCTTTTCTTCTTTAAAAATAAGTTTAGGGTTTGGCAATTTCAGCCCCTAAACTTATATTTCTTGAACTTTGGCCCCGGGGTTGACTTGGGTTGACTTTGACTTTGACCAGTTGACTTTTCTGTTGACTTTTTGACTGGATTGACTTTCCGGCTTTGATTTGGCTTTGTCTTTCACAGTCTTTTCCATTCCGAGTCCGGTTTTGTCGTTTTGGCTTTGTTTTTCGTCTTTTTCTTAGTTATCCGTTCCTGCACAATACAATTAGCAAAACAAGCGTATATTTGGCATTTTAAGTCCGTTTTTGGTTATTTTAGCTTGTTTTTAAAGGTAAAAGGTATGTGTAATTAAGCACATACCAGAATTTAAGTTGTACTTTTGTGATTATGGTGATGTCTAGATGCTAGTTGTACAAGTTGATCGTCAAAAAGGTTGAAACTTGAATGTGAAAAATGTAAAAAGGGGTGTTAGTGCATTGGCTTATGAAAGAAAGAAAGAAAAGGTTTTTGAGTTTAAATAAAATGGTTGTTGTGGTAATTTTTCGTTTTATAAAGATGCTTATAAGAGCTTATTTAGAAGTTTTGCTTATTCAATAAGCTAGGATATAGCTTATTTGGGCTTATGTGATTTCGGTATGGGTTGTTTTGTTGGACCGGCCCAACAAGGGTGCGTTCGGTTTGTTACCGGCCCAACTAGGGTGCGTTTGGCTAGTTCGGCCTAATCAAGGGTGCGTTTGGCTAGTTCGGCCCAATCAAGTGTCCGTTTCGTTTGGTGCGTCCAGTGTCAAGTTGGGCTCGGCCCACTTGACTTTGGCTTATTGATTTTTGCTTATTGATTTTGGCTTATATTAAGCTTATAGCTTAATTAGTTTCGGATTATATTATGAGTTTTCGGCTTATTTGGTTAATGTAATAAGCTTATAGCTTATTTGGTGTTCGGGTTGGTTTATTCGGCTTAGACTTTATGCGGCTTTGCTTATTTATGAGCTTATAGCTTATGTTTCAATTTGGCTTAATGGGCTAATGACCCAATGGGTTTCGATTGGTATATTGGATTTATGAAAAGAAGTATGAAATAAGTTTCACTATCGGGCTAAGTAATTTAAACCATTATGGACCATATGACCCAATAACAAATAAATGAATTTGTGGACTTATATAAATGAACTAGAGAAATTTTGTTAGACTAAAAGGAAGATTTTGTTAGACTTGTTGAACGTAAAGGGACTATTTTGCTACGGTTTGATAAATTATGTCGAAAGTATTGATATTGTGTTTGTCGAAAGACGCCGGATTTGTGAAAATTATTTTGGATTAAGGTTTAATACCTTGGAAAAGTCATAAAGACGTACGGGTCATGCCGAATTTTCGAAAGGATTATATACTTAGAGTTTTACTAAAAAGAGATAAAATTTTCAATGATTTAATAATAAATAGCTATTTTACTTGAAAATTTAATACAATACGAAAGATGTAATTTCTCAAGACTTATCTTAATTATTTACTATTTATAACCGTTGTGTCGATTTTAATTGAGGAAATGGAAGGGTGAATCTTAAGAAAGATTAAGTGTGGAAGTAAAGGCCATTGGGCATAGACATATTTAGTAACGAGATGTTATAGCTACCCCGTTAGCCTGATAATAAGACGAAAATGATAATAAAATATTATTATTTTTATTTAATTTATTAAGTAATTAT
>BQNB010024536.1:0-60596 GCA_026074375.1 Tanacetum coccineum | reverse complement strand
GTGCTAAATATAACTTCTTAGAAAATCTCGAAAATAAAACATTTCCCACTCCTACAAACCTTCTTTGTGTAAGACATGTTTGAATAATACACTCGAATCCACCTCATCCTCGAAAGAATACCTTGGGGTTTGAGCCTAGAAAAGGGGCTAATCAGTCCCATCACAAATAGAGCAACTCCTTAACAGTTTAACCACTTTTTTAAAGTAACCTCACCTTTGTGGATCACGACCCCATCAAATGTGATCCCTCTCCCCATAACTCGATTACACACGTTGAAAGCAACCATGTGTTTGACCCCATAGGGGGGACACACAATGCTTCCTCAAAAGGAAGTCATGGAGGTGCAACTTTGAAGCTTCTAAAACAATAGGGGACCAAAACAAAAAATTTATCATGACACCGTCACGATTAATACGTGATGCCGTTATGTTGATCCGGATCCAACACTTATAAAACCCATCACAATCCTCCTTTCTCCCTCACACAAAAACAAGCAGCCAACAAACATCTCTATTAAACCCCGATCCGATTCCTGCTATCGTGTAATTGTTCATCCTCAATCGGTAAGTAATTTGTTCCTCATGATCTCGTGGTTTCATTCAATCAATTGCATACCCATTCCATTGATCTATTCCCCTAATTCGGTTCATGCCCAGTTGGTTGAGATTAGGAACAATTAAACATCAATCTAAGTAGTTTGTTGTTACCTTAAGCATTAAATCATCCAAAATCAATGCTTTTGCAAAAACAACGCGAAACTAGGATTGATGACCCTAATTTTTTGAATTCCTAGTTTGGGTCTGATACTAAGGGGGTGTTTGGGAACATGTTTATCGAAAGATAGCTTAGTTTTCCCTCGCAAAAACAATTTTCAAATTACACCCTCTGTGACAGCGTCATGTGTTACTTGTGACGCCGTTGCCACCCTCTGACCATATTATCTGCCCGATTTTCTTTTCTAACTCATCCCGATTCTTGTTTTAAACTTCAATGTAGGCAATGAGCAAAAGATCTAGGAGCACTAGGGGGCAGGACTCCTCATCCCACAATGAGACGATGGAAGAAAAGGTTTGCAAGTTCGGATTGTTCGATAACGAAGACCATCAAATGAACTACAACACTCTCACCGGGCGTTCTATTCACTCCGGGGATGTTATGGATTAGGAATTTCTCTTCCACAAGGGTCTTGCTCAGTCGTTCTTCGACTCCATCAACACCAACCCTTTCTTAGGGCCACAATGGGCTAACCTCTTCCAAATCAATGAGCCCATCTTCTACGAGCTTGTTCGCGAATTCATTGCCTCATTTGAATTTGATGCCATCCCTTGCAGGTATGACCCTCTACACAAGGGTGTCACATTTAGGTTGGGAGGAGTAGAAAGGGAAATGTCCCTTCTCAAGTTCGGATGGATGGTTGGTTTATACTTTGAGAGGGTATCTAGGAATGTTGCAACACTTAGTGGTTTGAGAAAGGCGGAAATGGTCAATTCTATTCGTGAGACCCATTCGATTTGGCATAGTATTGGTGACGGCATGTTTAATGTGGGAAACATAAAAGCATAATCTATTATGGACCCAAGTATTAAGCTCGCTCATCGGTGCATCACAATGACCATCACGGGTAGGAAGGAAACCACCAATCGTGTCACCGAGATTGACTTGTTTTATCTTTGTTACATCTTCGAGGAAGGGGTTGTTTGCAACATCCCCTATTGGCTTTCCAAATACCTTAAGGGCGTACGAGATAAGGCTATGATTATTGTGGGATGTTTGTGACAAAGATAGCCCGGTCCTTTGGTTTGCTCATTGATAAACTAGTAAGTGTATTGAACCGTGAGCCCCCTCCACATGTTTACAGGAAGAAATCATTGGTGAAGATGGGAGTAATCATGAAGCTCCACGAAGGTGTGTGTTGTTGGCCAGCTACCAGAGAGGTTGTGGAGGAAAATAAAGGTGATGATGAGGAAGGCAACGAAGAAGGGGGAAATGAGGGAGTTGGGGGTTCCGCGGATGTTTACCGGAACATGAGCACGAGTGAATGACAAGTCCATCAAGCATAATGGATGGGTCAATAAGACGACCGATGGGAGAGGCTCGACACTTAGATAGAGTAACAAGACCAAAGTGCCCATTGGATGTATGATCACACCGTCTATCAGTTTCAGCACCTGTCGACCCGTGACAACCTTGAGCCACACCTCTAGATTGATCCATCTCTCGGGTTTGAAGCCAACTACCCTCCTTATGGCTATCATGGACACATGCCTCCTGGCTATTCATACCACCCTTATCCCTCACATGATGGCTCCTCTTGATCGCTCTTGTTTTCATTCCGTTGTTATTTCCATCCCTTGTCATTTGAATAATTATGGTTTGTAATAGCTTTTAGGATTTGAATGCTTTAACTCTTGTCCTGAATGTTTGTTTTAGTTTATTATAAGTTTACTTTAAGTATCTTGTGTGTTTTAATTCTTTATTGTTTGTTTTATTATGTTTGAATTAGTTTGTAATCATGCTTTATTTGTCTTTAACCTCGTCTTAATTTCAATCAAAGGTATTTTGCAACAATAAGTGTAGGGGAATTTATTCGGTTTTTAGAACCAAGTTCAAACATGTTAAATAAATTGTTTAGATTAATTCGCGTCAGTTTCGAGTCATATGATAAAATTGCCAAATCTCAGGTTTTACGCAGCTATTTGTACAGGAATTAACTTATGGAATCAAGTGCAGGAAATTTTTCATCAAAAACAAAAATTTCATTTTCACAGAACGTGGAGACGGCGTCATGATTTACACGCGACGCCGTCACCATGACACTTGTGACGGCGTCAAACGCCCAGGTCCAGAAAACTTAAAGTTTTTAATTATTTTTGAAAATAAAACTTGCATATCATTTAAAATATGTACTCTTCTATTATAAACCTGCAAAACCAACGGGTTTGACAATTCTCTCATACTATCTTTACTAGTTTATCGAGTTAAACCCTAATTTCATAATTGTATATTATTTTATCGCACATTTTATGCTTGGTGTAGTTGTCTTTGTCTTTGATTACAGGTTATATTTGACGAGAAGAAGCTTGGAAGTTCTTAGGAAGTTTTATTGGATGATTCTTGGAGGACGATTTAACCAGTTATCGCATGTTTCTTTTCTATTATTAAGCAAACCAGGGGAGTACTAGTTTCTTTTCCTTGTTTTCTTTTCCCTTTATTTGTTTTTATAGGTACTTCTATAGAACATTGGGGACAATGTTCAACTTAAGTGTAAGGGGGAAAATAAGCCTTAGAAACTATTCTTTCATTTGCCATTTACTTTGTCCATAAAATGATGGGTAATATATCAAAACATAGCATAAGAGGTAATTTTTACCACAAATTTTAAAAATATTTATGATCCATTACGACGAAAACCGAGTGTTAATAGTATCTCATGGATAGGAATTTATATGACTAGCACCATAACCCTTAGAATTCCACCCCAAAAATGATAGGTTCGCCTTTAGATCTAAAGGAATTCGGGTATCTATTATTGATACCCAAGATAGTTTATACCTTTAGCTTTCTCGAGTTAAGGAGTGAGCAGTCACATGTGTCTATTCTGTCTTTACGGATGTGTACGTGTGGTCTTCGTCGCCTTTTCTGGAGCATTGAGATCCGTATTAAATTATATGAGTGTACTGGTAGCATATTCAATTCTAGAACTTGTTTTTGTGATGCATCCCGAGACCGCATAGTAAGTATTAGGATTTGCTTGATAAGAGGTATTAGGATTGACCCATGTTTTAAACCTTTAATTGTTATGATGGTCACACCGATCATATAACTATCCCACACCCTTGCGATGCACTCATTATTAGTGTAGGATACCCCTGGTGGATTCCAGATCATTAATGAAGAGCATTGTTAACCTTTAAACCAATCATTACACCTAAATCACATTAATCTACCTTGTATGTACTCATTTTTTAGTACATTATTGTTTTAACCCAAGTTAATTATTTGAGTACATGGTTTCTAAGTCCTTATCCTTGTAAATATTGTTTTAGGACGATTGGGATTCATGGTAGTATTTATTTCGCAGAAGAATGGGGAAGAAAAGTTAAGTCAATACCCCCATATGTTTGTTAGATGATCTCCATGTTATTTTGATCCACCTCAAATCGGGTCATTAGTTAGATTGTAAATATCGAGCATGTAAAAGCTCAAGTGTATGGGTACGTATTATAAACCCCATGTAATGTATTATGTTATTTAAAAAAATAGAGAAAAGGAAAAGAAAGAGATTGATGTAGAGTTGTGTAGAGTTTGTATATCTTCGTCCGAGTCTTGGCTTAGAAACCATACCAAAGTGTATTCGTGTAAATAATTAGCTAACCCTTCCACTCTAAATTCACCTAAAGCCACCCAAATGTATCCTATCTGTTTCCATTTCCATTATATGTTATCTTACACCTACACCCCACAACCCTTTTAAAAGACTTCTTTGATAGTAATGAATAATACTTGTACCTAGCGGTGGAGGTTTGATCCATTACCAAGCCTATTGTAATTTATATGCTATGACAAGTAATGAGTGTTGATTTTCCGTTTCCCCTTATTTTATAATTTATTATAAAAGAGAGAATCCCAAACACTTATGTGGGTGCTAGTATATACTTTATGTGCTGTTAATTACAAGGTCTAGGTAAAAAAGCCCATTTTCTTAAGGACAAGCAAATCCCAAGTGTAGGGGTATTTGATGAGGTGTCATTTTATATACTTTTTTGGGGTTGTTTAACCCCCTAAATCGTGCATTTATGCCCAAAATAGGTACTTAATCGTTCCTTTTCAGGTATTTAGCATTCGGAAAGCATTTGGAGGAAATACACGTGACTTGGGGCTCATTTGGAGAAGAAACGGACGAGACTACGGACCTACACCAACATTGCTCAAGAATTTCTCCTCAGAAGCTGGAGACGGCGTCATAAATTACACGTGACGCCATCACAAATCCTACCATGACGGCGTCACAAGATATCATGACGGCGTCAGCCCGCACGATCCAGCCCATTATCTAGAATATTCTTGTCATGACGGCGTCACGATTAAAACGCGAGCGATTTTCCTATAAATACAAATCCGATTTTAGGGTTTTAAGTGTGTAACTTTAGAATAAAAAGAGGGTACGAACTCTAGTTCGTTTAGCAGCTGTCAGGGACGATTTTAGGGCCTAAAAACTCTATTGTACTTCCTTCAACTCGTGTTCTAATTAAGTAAGACTTGTTTAATCATTCAATATGTCTTGTTGTGTGATTCTTATATGTTCTTGCTTTATCTATAACATGCTTGGCTAAACCTCCTATTGTGTTTATTTATGATTGTATGAAACCTAGAATGTAAATCTTAGTGGTGTTGCTTCTTGTGATGGATATGCATGTTAGGTCTTAGAAAACCAGCTTTTGTCTGTATCGTTGTTGATATGTCTAGGAAAACATAATTGTGTAGAAAGGATACCATCGGGTAACAGTCTTCATACTACCTTTCCCCTTATATGGTTGATCCACTCTTAATATATTTCACATGCATTTAATATACTCTTAGGGGCCTTGTAATAGTCTTCATACTACCTTACTTGTGCGTTGCCTTAACAAAATATTAAATAGACGGCGGGTTCGTGTAATTCGTTCATGACTTAGGAAATAATTACATAGATCATCACAAGGGTGACAAAGCAACAACACTAGGAGAAGCAATCTAGGGAGTAATACGTGATTAAATAAACATAGTCTTTTGTTATATTGTTATCACTAGTAGCGTAGTTAATATTTAGTTTAATAGCTAAAACCAAACCACCTCTCAAATATATGATTTACTTGCTTTTCATAAAATATAAAAATACAAAAATAATCTTCTCTGAACCCTTAGAATTCTATTAGACCGTGATCAAGCCTTCCCAACCTATTCCCCGAGTAAACGATAACAACCCCCCGAGTCTTGCCTATACTACTACTACAACGATTAGGTTCTCTGCCTAGGGAGTTGTAAAACTTCATGTAGAAGTTCAACGACGACCGCATCATGAGGTGTTTGGTTGTGCACTTATAATAGATCAAATAAATGCTTAAACAAAAAATATCCTTAGGGATACATTTTTATAAACTTCTAAAGGCTACTTCAGGACAAGTAGGATTCAAGTGGGGGGATATTTGATGACATCAAATAACATCTATTTTATAGCATCATTTATCCCATGTAATTATCCCATTTTGTATAATTATTGCAAAGAATTATTACTTAATCGTTTGTATTTGAGAATTGCAGTAATTATGGAGTACTTGGTAAATATTAACAAAAGGCGTGCATTCTGGAGCTTAAACGAAGATATTTTGAAGATTACTGTTCTGACAACTAATACGCCATATCCATCAAGGAAGATACGACATATCTGTGCCTGCACTCACCAAAGACCACGAAGGATCCATGATCAATACGCCGTATCCAGAGAAGACCAATACGCCATATTGGAGATATAGTATGTGAATATTATGGAAGATTTCAAACATGGTCCCTACTCCAAGAAACCCTAATACGCCGTATCCAACACATTGGATACGCCATATCAACACCGACTCCAGACCCTATAAATACAAAACTCAAAAACGAGTTTTAAGTGTGCTAAATCATATTTTCAATACCTAAACCACAAAAGTCAATTTTCAGAGGAGAAGAAGATTAGAAGAGGTCTTGCAACGCATTCCAATCCATAGGAGACAACGTGTAATTTCTTATACTTTTGTAATCGTTCAGTTTTTGGTATCATTCGTTAACTCGGTTAGTTTACCTTGGCTAAGCCATTACTCTTGTATTAATTATGATGTTTGAAGGCTAATACCTTTAGGTATTAGCCATTATTATGAAGATCTGAATGTTTGGTTTTGTTTATATCTTGATTGTTTAATTTATCGTTTTATGCTTATTTATGTTTATTAATTTATACTTGTTTATATGCTTTTGTATGTGACCTATCATTCAACCGGATCTAGTGTTACGGACCAAGTAATCTAGATGCCGGGATAGATCTCCATATAGTAATTTATACATCTAGAATCATAGGATCACAAATATTGTCCTACTAAATTCGTGCTAAGGATACGCTTATGGCTTAACTAGTTAACGGATATTGCCTTTGGTTTAGTGAACAAGTTGACTAGCAGGTGAACCTAGATAATTCAACAAATAACGTTCTGATTCCATTAGATAGTTGGACAAGTGGACTACTAGAGTATAAATTGTCGTTAAGCAGTAAGTGGGTAAAGTCTATATGAGCTAGGGTTTAACAAGATCACCATTGCTCTAATCCCTGAGATAGATTATAATTAGTAAATTAGGATGCTTTATGCAGATGCTTTAATTGTGACAGAATTAATGTGTCTAGGTCTTAGGATGAAGTCTCGCCTAAGTCTAAGAATGATATGCCACTTCGATATAAGTAATCATTGCACTGAATAAACAAACCAACTTCTAATCGGATTAATGATGGCTAATACAGTTTTTTATCATTAGGCTTGACGGCTCTTTTATCTTTTATTAATTTTCTTACGTGCGTTAAAGTGTCTTCAATTGATTGTAGTCACCACCAAACTCGTGCCAGTCTCTCAGGCTGAAACCCCCCTTTTACCTGTTAGAATTAGGATTAGAACTAACATAGGATTAGCATAGGTTTGACTTAGATTAGAATTAACTTAGATTAGATAACCAAAGTATTAATAAATTGAGAGATTTAACCTCGCTTCAAGTGTTCGACACCCTACTTACCATGAATCTAACACCGACCGGGCACACTGCCCGTTAAAGTGTTGTTTTTGGTTATGTCGGCAAAATATAAATTTAAAACTTGAATCATAAAAATATACACCACACAACGACACATCAGGTAAGTTTTAAAAATAAACATCGTTGCATTGATAACATAAATTAAGTCGTTACAATACTTATATGATTTAAAAGGGTTAAATGTGGAAGCGTAAATAAGATTTGAAATTTGCCAACGATGTTTAAACAATAGATTAAGATTCTTGAAAACCAGACCATGCAAGGAGACACCATATAGCAATCAAAGACATCCACAGCTAAGCACCTGAGAAAAACATGCTTAAAAACATCAACATAAAGTTGGTAAGTTCATAGGTTTAAGTAAAAGATTTATGAGGACTAAAAGAGTTTAGTAATTTCTATTTCATTTACAAAATCAGGAAAAGTATTTGGTAACTGATATCGTTTAATAAAAGTAGTGAGGATCTCAACATTTTCGAGTGTGTGTGACTATTGTAACACATACAATATCACACATAAATGTTTATGATATTACCCTAAGCTCATGACACCGAAGCCTTAACAAGTTGCATAAATCCTAGTCTTTTAGATTTGTCTTGAATCAATGTTTTGCCAAAACACCCAAGTACTACTTCAAATGAAATGCACCTACTGGCCAATGTACTCATCCAGAATTTCGAGTGAGGGTGTCAACCCCAATAGATCTATTCACAGCATTCGTGCTGACATGAAGTAATTAATGGTTCATGATAGTGTGTATTACGTGGGAATAGGGAAACTTAGGTAATATGTAAAAGTTTGAGGTACTTGCATTCATAGTAAAAGCAACCAACGTATTCGTAAAGAGTTTAAAGTACTTGTATCCGTAGTAAAAGAAACCAACATATTCTCAAAATCTTTAAGTACTTATATTCATAGTAAAACGAGTGTGAAATCAATCATGTAAACGAGTTTTGTAAACGAGCATATAAACGAGTTTGATAACATTTATGCATATGAGTTTGTAAACGAACGTATAACGAGTTTGAAGTTAATAATGTAAACGTGTTTGTATACGAGCATGTTTCTCACCCTAAAATTTATAAAGTAAATGTAAAATAACTAAAACGTGGGGTTATAAACTCCCCTTAAGCAAATGATGAGAAAGTAATTCAATGAAGAGTATAACGAAATCGAATGACTCTAACCGCGACTTAATTAGAAGACGCGCTTCAAAAACAAGGAATAAATAACGAAACGTCAGATAAGACGCTTATATAAGAAATAGACATCCATAAGTGTTTGTGCTTTATTTTATTTAGTAAAAACATGTCATTACGAAAGTATAAGGTTTATAGTAATGTTACGCCATGTTTTACGAAAGGTTTCCTATTTTGGAAAGTTGCTATTTTTAGAAAGTTTTTATTTTAGAAAAGTTTTTAGTTTTGGGACGTTAATAGCGTCCCCTATCTTAGTCGTTTCCATAATTCCAAAAGCGCATTAGTGAAACCTAAATGACTATGCATTATATCTATCTCGCTAGTATATCCTATCTTACTATATTTAGAAATGTTTAACAAAATCGAAATATTATTTTTAGAAAAACTCCTAACCTCTCGTAATAATATTGGAAAGCTACGTTAATATTTTCTTAGGTTTTCAAAACCAAAACGGACCTAACCCGCTTGAAAACGTTTTCATATATAAAATTATATGTCCGAAAATAACTTGACGAAAACTAAGGTTTAACTCACTCATAAAGCATTTTTAGCACGACTTTCGAGACATTGGAAAGGAAACATCATTTTAGGCCATGTTTATGTTTTACACTTTAGCCGAAACGGACTCGAAAGGCTCCAAAATGGTTATTTAAGATTCCGATCTGATCGTATTAAAATCGTTTTACCGAAAAATGTTTCAAGTTTTATTTGGTCATAACTAGGCCGTTTTAAGTGCGTTTTTAGTGTTCGAGATATGAAAATCTATCTATTTGAAACAAGCTATCCAAAAACTACCTTCTCGGCTAATGATGACATTTTTAAGTGTCCGAAAACCTCCAAACAAAAATGGATCAGCAACATTATTTTTCGTAAACGCTTCCAAAAATCCATCCAAACTTCACAATAGTGCTTATACTAACCTAATCCCATTCACTAATAAACTAACCAACAAAACCACTCTTAAATATATCCTAATCCCATCATCATCATTGTTGCAACACACTAGTTCTCTCATCCTTACCATAACAACAATATGTAAATCAAAGAACACATAAAAGTTTGATTATTTCATAAACCATCTTGTTTCTTTTTGAAAGACTTGCACAAACACAATAGGATATATAGATCTATGCAAGAACATACGTAAATATAAAATGAATGGTAGAAATGAAGTAAAAGTTTCAAAGTAAGCTTACAAGATGAGAAGAAAAAGAAGGAAAACACAAGATCTAAACTAATAACCCTAGATCTTGAGAAACCAATTAATATAACCAAACCCTAACTTTTCAATCTTGAACAAGAACCTTGAAATCAAAGAACCAATCTATGGAAACACCTTAAATAAATTTAATGTGAACAACCTTGTACACTAGATCTTGAAAGGAAATGAAGATTTTAGACACCCTATGGGTGTGTATGTTGAGCCGTGACTACAAGAAGAGAAAGGGACAAAGAGAGGAAATTTTGGAGGCCTGGAAGAATATGTAATGACCTAAATTCTTATAAGGGGTGTATCTATAATGTAAGCATAGGGTTTTGGTGTATAAGTATTAACTGTAACAACCCGAGTTTCAGGTCAACGTCTATCCCTAGCCTAAGATAGTTATTTTTAATTACATAAATAATTATAGTCGTTATGCTATATGTGGTTGATTAGAATTTTCATTTATTGGTAAATTTCATTTTGTGATTTAGTTTCTATTTGTTTTTGGCATTTAAGAAAGTTAGAAAAATATATTTTATTGCTCCAAGAGCATAAATAAGTTAATTTTGTATTTTTCGTTGTTTCCCCGAGTTTTTGTAAAACCGTGTTTAAAGGTTGTGTTTTACAAGGTTTAACGTTTTATTAAAGGTTTTAAACTATATTTAGTGGGACGGATTTAAAATATTTACAAACGTGATGTTACCCGTGTTTGGTCGACTAAGTAACGAAAAGATAACCATTTTGTATTAAACTTTCAAGGACTTATGAAAGGAGAGGTTAAAATTTCTAATTGATCAAGGCCGGCCATGGGCTTAGTTGGGCCTCCCATGGGCCTTGGGCCGGACTAGATTACTAATCTAATCATTATACTAACTACGAGATAAGGCCTGTTACAACTTGGAAGTGACCGACACTTTTCGTGTTTCCAACAACTTACATGCAATTAAATCCGTTTATACCATATTAATCCTTGTTCAATCCTATACAAATCCCACTAAGAAAACCTTACATGCAATGAGTATTTAAGAAGTTGGGTTTTTGGTTAATTTCTATTGATTTGGTGTATAAGGAAGTGTTTCTAGTTGATAGATTGTTGTTATTTTGAAGTGGTTTCATTTGAAAAGGTTTGGTTTTGATTTTGGGGGTTTGTCCGTACGGTTTGGTCAAGGAGGAAGCGAAGTCAAGTCTTGTTATTGCTTTGTGAGCACTTGTTTATGTTTATGTCTTGATTAATTAGATGGTTATTACCTATATATAATTGTAGCTAGTTGATTCAAGTGCAAAATGGGTTTGAAAGTATTTCAAGTATGAACATATGTTTGTTGGTTTTAGTAAATTGTTTTTAGGCTAGTTAAACATGTTGGAATGGTTGGATTTTGGTAAAAATGAGTTTTGGTATGACTTTGTGTTGACTTTTGTTGACCAGAAAGTTTGACTTGACCATAGCGTGTCGAGAAATTTTTGAAATCTAAATTAGGCTTTTGAATATGATAAAGGATGTTTTAAGGTCCGTTTTGATATAAGGTAGGCCTTGTAACTCTTAAAAACGAAGATTTTATGGCCGAGTTAGGGTTGGGTTATTTTTGAGTAAAAAGTCAACTACGAAGTTTGACTTTTGAAAGTCAAACTTACGTATACTTTTGAATATAGTTTATAACAATCAAAGGATTCGTAATGTTAGTTAAACTAAGATGAAACTATAAGTTTGGGTTATATTATCTTTACTTTCGGCAAACTTTCTAAAAATGGAAACTTTATTGAAAACGTTGTGATATTGTTAAGTAAGACAAAGCGAAATGTTTTGCGTCGCACTTGGAGATTCTAGTATATGATTGTTATATGCAAGTATGCAACATATGATATGTTATACTTTTAGTCACGTGCTGTTATATATGTACTATATAGGTCGCGGTTGAGACGTAAAGTTTATTGCTCTTGTTGATTGATTGATTGATTTGGATCATTTGCTTAAGGTGAGTTCATAGGCTCGCATTAAATTCTTTTAAATATTTTTAAACCCGCGAGGGGGATACATGTTTGTTTTATAAATCGAACACATATGATTTTATGGTATGCTGGACCCGATTATGAGATTGTTTCCGCATAAGTTGCTATTGTCGAAGTCCCTTATTTCATGAACCGTTAATTGCCTTGTTGTGAGGTAAACGCTAATGCATTAAATAGATCTATTGGGTTTGACAACCCTGTCCGGGGTTTGAATCCTTGTGACCACCCTGTCAAACGGACATTTTGTTATTAGAAATTAGTAGGTATATGACAATAATACCTTGTTTGGGGCACCTTTTAGCATATGAAATACCATATGTTTGGTTAACGTTCGGTGTCATGAGCTTATTGCGTGAAAGAAAAGAAGTTGCTATACATTGCATTTGTTGCTTTGTTTTCCCGAGAACTAATAATGTGTTCAAAGGTTTTTACTTATTGATTAATTTAAACTCTATGAATTTCACTCAACTTTGTTGTTGACGTTTTAAACATGTTTTATCCCAGGTAACCAAGGCTGAAGGCAACGATGGCGTGGAGGTGTCGTGCGTGTGGTGATGGATTTTATGGAAAGACTTCTTGTGTGTTCCGGTCTTTCAAAAACAATATCTCATGTGGTGTTTAAAACAATGTCTTTTATTTGAAAACAATATGTTTTTCATGGTTTGTAATAGACGGTGGTTACGATTCTGTGGGACCTAAACGCACTTTTAACTCTGAATATTTATGGAACACATGTTTGGTAAACGTCTTATTTGAGTCGTTTTCTATTATTGTGGTGACGGATGCTATTTAGTAAAACCAAATTGCTAATTTCCGTTGCGCAATACGATGCCCCTCGGGGCGGGTGTTACAATGTACTTAAAAATAAATACAACAATGTATTTTATAAAGTTATATCACCACCTAATAATTTTTGTTTTTCTTTTCTAACTCAAAATATTGTTCATTTCAAGTTTGTCATATAATATAGATAAGTATACATGTTTGTAATGTTTTCTAATAGTTAAGTATGAACTATAGTCTATCTCGCTTGATTCAATAATTTTATTATTCTCACAACGTCAATTTATTTATAGTCTAATTAGCTTATGAAATAATATTTATAAAGTTTTCGACGTGTATAAACATTATATAAGTGTCACTATAATATTTTCTAAGGTTTTTATAGCTCAAACGGACCCGAAAATACCCAAACATCCCATTATAATTTCCAATCAGCATAGTAATTTTTCTAAAAATGTTTGCAGGAAACGTAATATATTTTCAGACAATAGTCCAACTTTAGAAGAGCGTATCTCCTTCGTTATAATGAGTTACGGGTCGTTCCAATTTGAGGATTTAACGAAAAATTATAATTTACAAGTCTTAACATTTGGTTTAACCGAACTCAGACCTGAAGCATGTCAAAAAGGTCAATGAACAGTTATGTTCCTGAAGCGAAAATCAATTTTTGTCGGTAAATTTACTAAACTCGTTTTGACCATAACTTCTTCGTTTTACGTCTGTTTTTCAAGTTCTTTATATGCACGGAATCGTGAGAAGATGAACTAATGTATTATTTAGGTTAAAATCTACCTAGATGTCCGTGCCAAGACCAGATTGGTTGGCTGTTACTAAGGGTGTCTATATGTTTCTTGTTTTGTGATTTTTACCACGTTTATACAACTACAAGTCCTCTAATTTGTCCAATACAACCACATATGTGTAATTAAAGTCCTCTAATTAAATTTTCAATTCATGGTTATTTATCAGGAACACAAATAAATAAACCATGATTTCATGTAAACTAATTATAACAAGAAATAAACTACAACTAGTTTTATAATTTATCCAATACTTGTAATATGTCAAATTAAGTGTTTTTCATGGATCTACAATATTTATAACATCATTTTACCATATGAACATATATTCTTGAAAATATATAAAATATGATTCTTAACATAACTTGTTAAAATAAAACCTCGGTGGTGATTTCACTGATAAATAAGATGCATAAAAAGTAAGAAAAGTATATAAAAATGAAGAGATGTAAATGAACCTTAGTATGTATCAGAATGATGGTGATGAAAACTACAAAACCTATGCAAACCCTTATGTTTGTAACTAAACTAACCCTCTTGAAAGATCTTGAAAACATGCTTGTAAAATCAAACTATTACCCCTTCCTTTTGTTGTTGTGTAACCGGCTAAGAAAGAGAGACAAAGAGGATGTGTGTGAATTATTTTCTTAGTGTTATGGGAAGTGAGAAGATATGCTGGTTTCTATAGAGTGTGTGCCGGTTGTTTTGGTGATAAGGGGGACAAAAGTAGCCTTGAAATCCCATGGTTAATAGTTAGGGTTTGTTTGATGTGTAAAGGATATAGTTAAATAAGATAAAGTTAGTTTAAGTGGAGGATTTGGTGTTTTATTCATTCATGGGAACCTCTTTGAAGTCACCAACTCTGCAACACCGGATAAGAATGTAAAGAAGACCACTAATGCTTCTTTAATTCTTAAGGATTTTAATCCTCCTCTTATTGAACTTCCTTTCCACAAAGAAGTTCCCGGGCTAAGAGCTTTACTCTTGTTTTCATCCAAAAATGAGGAAAAAGTCTACAACCCTAGGATTCTCACTTCTAAAAGAGTTCATACTTCTCTTCTCCCGGAACTATCTCATCGGGGCACTAAAGCTTTCAAAGTCACCAAAATTCTTGAAAGCCCGATGGAGATTTTTCCTTGCTCTTACCAAGAGGACATCCGAGTCTTGGATGTTCCATGTCTCCACTTCTATCCCCCTTGACAAGCTCAAGTATGGGGGATTAGGTCAAGCTAAGTGACCTAAAACAAGCGCTTTGTGGGAGGCACCCCATGCTTATCCGTAGGTATATTATGTAGTAATGAATAAGTGTTTTTGTTGTTGTGAGGAGGCTTGCCTCTTTCCTTTTCCATGTTTTGTGTTTTGTTTTGTATTGTCCAGGAATTCCTAGATTTTTGAAGCCTCTCGTGCTCACGGTTTTTATCCTTCGATCACAAGAGCTTCACATCCTCAGCTTCATTTGGGAATCCGATATCCAAATCTTATCGACTAATGTTTATCTTAAAGCATACTTAATAAACGGCTTATGATTTACGTAGAGACCCTTCGTGAAACATTGAGGACAATGTTTAGTCTTGGTATGGGGGAGGGGATCTTCGATTTGATTATGCCTGCAGCCGTTGTTTTCACGTAATCCTGTTTTCACCACCAATTTTTTTTTAAAATACCCAAAAAATAAAAAAGTTTAAAAAATTTTCAAAAATAAAATAAGTGTTTTGTCACAATTTTGACTTTCCTGCTGGGTAGAATAAGAATAAATTTTTACTCGATCGAGCGTGTTGAGCTCTAGCTTGTTCCTTAACTTTTAGACTAAGCGTTCGCGAATATTCGCGAAGAACGAAAAATGATAGTGTTAATTATGAGTTGGATGCTAAACAAGGATTATTTGGAAATCTTAAGAGCTCATGTGTGTAATTTGTCACTTTTTCTCCCATAAGCTTCTAACCTGGTTAATATACGTGCTAGTTTTGGAGATTAAACTTAAATCAATAATTTTTATGTAGTATATAGCAAAAATTTCAGCCTTAGTTCAAATTTATACTTGAATTTTTCAAAAAGAAGTCTTCTTTATTGATAAGTGTAAAATACACATATCTGTTTATACCTAAAATAGCCCTAAATGACCCAAAACACAGTGAAAATGGCAAAAATATGCCTGGTTTGTGTTTGTATGTGTGCAGGTACGGATATATCAAAAATCACATAAAAACCGTCAAAAACGGGCAAACACGGGCACGGGAATCAGAAGAGCACAAGAGAGCCAAAGATTCAAAGCCAAAGCCAGAAAAAGTCAACCTTCAGTCAACCCTGGGTCAACAGAAGTCAACTCACTAGAAGACAAAAACTCAAAATGTTTCAAATCAACCCTTCAAGTTTCAGAAAGTTACCATATTGGTCCCTAACTCTTATTGGGCCCTTAAACCCTAAAAAAACCATACCTGGAAACCTTTAAACCAAAAACCAAGTCCAAGCCCACAACAAAAGCCCAAACCCTAGCCCAATACCCCTTTTATAAAACCACAGGGACTTAAGTTGCCATTTTTAAAAGTTGTTCTACGTTACAACTTTTATAAACCAAACACAAGGACCAAATTTGCAATTACCCAAAGTTTAAAAACATTTTACCCCGTTTCAATTATAAAAAGGGCGCCAAGGGTGTGTTACTATTCATGCTTCGTCCCCAGTTACCCCATGGTCAAATGATAAGGCAAATAGAAATTGAAGGGTGATTTTGACCATTCAAGTGATGTAGAACGCAATGGCAGGGATAATTAAGTCATATCAAGGCTCCTTATTGGTTCACTCAAGCTATCAAGCCACGTGGATATAGAGGAAGCACAAAAGAAGAGGGGTTTTATACTCAAAGCACTCACAAAACTAGCACAAGCTGTCACATCAAAGGAATGACAGCTTGGCAATCCATTTGTGCACATTCATGATCCAAGGGTTGTAAATGATTTGCCAATCATTGAAGGATTGTACGGCAGAGATTAAAGGGAGCGTGGGATGCAAGCAAGTTCCTAGAAGGTTCTCTACAAGGCTATAAATACCCTCACCTCTCACACACATAGCATCTCTTTTTCATGTAATTTTTCTTTTAAGTAGATTAATCTAGCTTATGAAGTTTTTAGTTTAAATGTAATTTTCATTTCAATATTGTAATCAAGCTTTTATTAATGAATGAACGTTTTGCTTTTAAATAATCTATTAAAAATCCTCTAAGTTTTCAATAATCTCAAATGTTAGCCACTGTACCAAAAGCTTCTATAAGCTTCTCATAAGCTCATTCAAGTCTATAAGCTTGAGTTTGAGTTTAAATAAGCCTTAAATTTTCATAAACTCTAAAATTAGTTAAACCTTGTCTTATTTGGGATTTGAGCTTATGGAAGGGGATCCAAAGATGAAAGGGATCCCATGGACTTTACTGGCTTATTTTAAATAAGCCAGAGCTGTTGATAAGCTCATTTGAGCAATTAGCTTTTGTTTAGCTAAAGCTTCAAGTAAGTTTTCCTTTAATTTCCTTGTCTTTCAAATTTTAGCTTAATAATTGCTTATTAGTATAGATCTGCTTATTAGCTTTATTTAGTTGCTTATCTGAGATTGTTAGTGTATCTAATTGCTTATTAGTCATTTCTCATCATCTGTTTTAGGTTAATATAGACTAGATCTTAGTTTTCTTAATATTTGTCATAAAACCTCAAAAAACCTAAAAATTAGTTAGCATAGTCATAAATCTTTGATTCTAGCCTAAGTGATTGATAGATCATGTTTATTAAGGTTGATTTAAGCTGTTAGTGATCTGGTATTAAGGTTTAGTTAAATAGATTCCAAATTCTTAAGCTTAATGAAATCTTTCATAGTCTAAAGGTGTGTTTGGATTAAGCTTGTTTGACATCTTAAAGTCAAATGCACTTTGTGATTTCTTTTTGGATAGTTTGATTGTCATAATTGATAAGGTTTTGAGTAGATTTGAGGTTTTAGTTTAAGCTAAAAATGATTTTATGGCATAATAAGCTCGCTTGTGCACCAGGGGATTTTTCCCTTTGATTTTACTTGTGAAATTGTGATCTAAGCCCTCCAAGGCTTAGATCTTGCTTGGACTTAGTTTATTTACACACTCTATATGAGTGTGTCAAGTGCAATTTTTACCTTCAAGGTAACTTGCATATTGGTTTTGTGGCATTGCCATTTGAACCAGCAGTACTAACAGCAAGTTTAGTACTGCACGATTTACTCTTTACCAATTTAAGCAAGTCCTAAATAGTCTTTAAACCTTTAAATTCAAGTAGGTAGTAGTTTTCATATTAGTTAATATAGATTTAGTCTTGCCTTTCATAGATTAGCTTATTATCTTAGGTAAAATTTCAGCTTAAAAAGTCACAAAACTCAAAAAGACCAAAAATAAAGTAGTATAAGAATAAGTTTTAAAATTTGATTTCTACTTATAGGATTTGTGTTTTTATGAATTGGATTTATAGCCTTTAAGTAGTTAGATAAGTTTTTCAAAAGCTAGGGATGATGAATTAGCTAATAAGTGTTTTAGCTAATTGGATTTTTGGCTTTTTTGAGTTAAATCTGAGTATTGTGCATCTTAATCCCAAAAATTTCATTGTCTTCCAGTGTTTCCTCCAGCTCAAATCTCTTTCATAATTTAAGCTTAAGCACTCAAAAGCTTCTTAGAGGACACTTTTTTTCTTTTTCCATTTGAGCTTAAAAGACGAGCTTTTGTGCATACATTTTTAGTAAAAATAGCAATTCCAAGGGAAAGAATTCCCACTTACTGATACAACTTTTTTGAAAAGCTCTTTGTGAGCTTAATAGTGATTTTTAGCTATTTTGTCTTCATAAAAAGTGTTAAAAATTATTTTTCTTAAGTCTTAAATATTCAGTTTTTTATAAAAACAAAAATAAAAAATAACCAAAATGGTGTTTTGCCTAGACTAGAACCCGAGACCTCACACTCAACGAACCATACGCCCTAACCATTGCTTCAATCAGCTCATCCTTAACCTTTCCCCCCCATTAATACTAGTAGCCTTTTTCATTCCTTTTCAATTTTTAATAAGCCGTTAGCTTATAACAGCTTAAATAGAGCTTATTTTGCTTAACTGTTTGTTTTAGTATTTTTATTTTTCTCTTCTTCCTTGTTGCTAATAGGACTTTTCCTGTTTTTTTGAGAATTTTCCCATAATTAGTTTATTTTCTATATTTTTCGTAGATTTAAAAATTGAAAAATCAATAAAAAATAAAAAATAGTTTTAAAAAATTACAAAAAATAGTTTTTAGCATTAGAATAAATACTTTTAAGTTTACATTTAGTAAAATCATTTTTACACCTTTTATATTTTAATTTTCATTTTTGAGCTTTTAATTTTAAGTTTAAAAATAAGATTTTAATTTTAAAAATAGTTAAAAATAGTTTTTTTTTCTTTCTGAGTATTTATGTTATTTTAGATTTTTTTATGTTATTTTAGACTTTTCTAAGTTTAAAAATCATTTTTCTAAATTTTTAGTACTTAATTTGCTATTTTCTAGGATTTAGTTAGATTAAATTAGTTTTTAATTCATAAAAAATAATAAAAAAAATGTTTTTCTTTTTCTTAAAATTTTCTTTTGTCCTAATTTAGGTTTAGAAATTTAGTTTGAATTTTTAGGAGTTAAATTTAGTATACTTGCTTATTTGTCGCGTTTTATTTGTTTCCCGTTAATTGTTAAGTGTTTAATTGTTTTTAATTGATTGTTTTTAATTGTGCTTTTAATTAGTAGTTATAGAAAACCCAATTAATCTTCGAACCCATTCAAATCAATATCCAATATCAAGCGAGGTTTCAATTTCTCAAATCGTTGGGGAAACGACCAGGGTGATCATACTTCCCGGTTAAATATACATATTATATATTATATATATATATCTTTTAGAATGAGCTTTTCTTAAAGGAAACTTAAGAAAAGTTCTTAATTGCTCTTTTGGAATATTTTATATTATATATTTTTGCGTATAGAAAATGCAACAATCATCTATATTAAAAAAATGATGATGGAAAATGAAAAAAATATAATAAATATAAACTGTGGGCTGATAAAAGTTTGTTGTATCTTGCCGGCTCACAACCGATGTTACAGCCTTCTAAAGAAAGCCCATAGTAAGAATAATAATCCGAGACTGATAAAAGTTTGCTGCTCACAACCGATGTTGCAGCCTTCTAAAAGGTCGAAGGTTACAATTGCATCAATGTTTAAGATTAAGTGTGAATTAATAAATAAAAGATCTCTTTTTGTTAAATTCAAATATGCTTTTGAACTTTGGCTATTCTATTTTATAAGCTATGTGTATACAAGAAATCTGAGAGTTTTTGAAACCTAAGGTCCGTGAGTCCCGATACTAGTCTCTGTGAGGTGTCAAAAGCCTGGTCACTTAACCGCAAGGTTGGGATGTGCCGAGACGAAAGTCGCTACATGGGATGATCTCGCCTTCAAACTCATTATTCTCGGGTGGAACGTAGAACATGGAATTTTGCAAAACATTGATCCAAAGTTGAAATTCAAAATAGCACATACACTTAAGATATAATAATTGTCGGGAGTGAAAAGTTTACAAGTTGCAAATATGAGTAGTGTTAGCATCTTAACTCATAATTAGCGGTGATTTCGTTTTAAGCTTGGTTTGGAATAAGTGAAAAGTCGGGGACGATGAATTTATCCTTTTTGGGGCATTCTCGGATCGAAATGCATCTTGTTCTATGATCCCAAATGAAAATAACGAAAGTCAAATAAGTTAGTTAGTTGCTTAATATGAAAAGTACAAAAAAAAATGAGAAAAAAAAGAAAAAAAGAAAAATACAAAAATATTAGTGGTAGTTAGTATAAATATTTAAAAATGGTAAAGACGGGGCTTTTCCAAATTATTGAGTCTTTAATTCCCTTGACGAACACTTAGCTACTTTTCGAGGTTATTAGTCAAGGGAAATCGAGATTCTTAGTTTTCTAAGTGCTTACTTCATAGCATTGCGTGAGGACACGAAAATATCTTAGTATGGGGGATTTTGGTATGCGTTTAATTACATATAACTTTCACCATTAAAATCGGACTTAAATGACCCAAAACGTACCAAAAATACCTTGTATTTGTATGTTTTCATCTATATTGTGCAGGAAACGGATATCCGAGAAAAGGATGAAAAATCAAGCAAAAACGAACAAAACCGAGCACGGAATGGAAAAGCGTGGAAAAGCCAAAGTCAAATCGAAGCCAATGTCCAAGAAAGTCAAAGTCAAAAGTCAACCTCGAAAGTCAACGATCAAACCCGAACCCATCTAATGGGCTGGATAAGCTCATTAGTATATTTATCAAAGACTTAAAAGCCCAAAATATACAAAAAGCCTAAATACCCTTTACAAAACCACACGACCCAAATCACTTATAAAAAGCCCATTATATGTTGAGGGGCCATTTCTGCCAACACCGCAAAGTTATACACCACAATAGACCTCACGTGTAAAGACCCATACAACTTTCAGGGACCTTTTCTGCACATCCTTAAAACCTCCACTCCCCACAAGGACCTGAAATGTAATAACTTTATACAAGATGGGGGACTCTTCTTGCCATTTTCCCAAACTCACCCTGCAATATTTAAAACAGACAAAACAACTGTATATCCCTTTCCCGTTTTCCCGCCAAACATACCCAGACAACTGTTCATTGTCGTTTTGGCTTTAAACCTGCAACACCAAGCCAAAAACCATAACTCCCACTTCACCCCACACCCACATGGCCTTATAAACAGCTTGGCAATCCTCCAAGTCCCTATTGGCCAATAACATCAACGAGTATGATGAATTTGTTTGGGCTCCAAGAAAGATCTATGGCCAAGATTGATTGAAGCTTTTCCCTCACAAAAGAAGCACAAGAAACACAGTAGCTATTTGAAGACAAAAACCCTTGATAACTTAGTATAAAGATCATATAATAGTGTAGTAAATGGGTGTCGAATTTTGTTAGAAGTCAAGAGCTTGTAAACTCAATTTGTACCAACTTTTAATATTGCAATTTAAATTATTTGTCATTTTAATTTCTGTCTTTTAATACTTGCAATTTAATTTTATGCATTTTTAAAACTTTTCTTTAATCCTTGTCATTTAAGTTAAACTGTCTTTAATACTGTTGTATAAGCTCTTATATAAGCTATTAAGTCATTAAAAGTTTATATAATTTCTTATTTCAAATTCTATCTAAAAAAATCCAAAATCACAAAAAAAAATCCCACCCCTAAAATTCCTCAGCTAAATTTGGAAGATAAGAACTTGGAAGGGCTTTTAGGACCCCACTAGCTTGTCTTTGACAAGCTAGAGCTAGTAGATACTCTTATTTCCCCTGTTTTGAGCAAGGGCTTGGTAAGTCTCTCTTTTTCATGTTTGGCTTAAGTTATTGTTCATGTGCTTATCTTGTGCTTATGTATGCTTGTTGATGCTTATTTAAGTTCTTTATGCTTGTTTGTGTTTGCTTTATGCTTATTTTGTCCTTTATTCAAATTGTATGTTAATCTGTCAAGTATTGCTTAAATCTATCATTTGCTTATTTGCTAGTTTAAGTGCTTATTTGTGTGTGATTTTTGATTATTTTTGCTTAACAAATCTTTGTTATCAACTGTTTTTTAAAACCCTTGCTTAAAACTCTTTAAAACAGTTTTAAAAAGTGAATTCTAAATTTTAAGAGGGTGTGTGGTTTAGTAACTCAAAGTGGGTCAAACTGGTTTAAAAAACCTTTGGGTCATTTGATGATCTTTGGCAAGCCTTTTAAACCTGTTTTAATTTGTTTTTAAAAAATTTGTAGTTTTAAAAAATTATTTTTAAGTTTTCTCTACTTGAGCTTTTGAAACTGGTAGATCAAAACAAGTTTCAAAATCTCATTTGATTTAGCTTTGAAAACTGATTTTGAAACTTGTTTTTAGTCCCCTTTGAGTGTCTAATGTAGTGGTAAAGAAGTCTCATTTGTTCTTTTTTTTAAGTCAAAGTGTCAAATTTATTGTTAAGCAATTTTTGTTTCAAAACTGTCCTTTTTTTCCCTTTTATCAAATAGTAACCTTGGCTGTTAGCTTCTAGGTTTTGTGCACAAGCTCAATTGGAGCTATTCTCCATCCGTTTTAAGCTATTTTTCCATTTGAGGCTTATTTGGTGGCTTATTTATAAGCCTGCACATAGCCCTTTTTAAACTGACAAAGAGCTCCCATGGTGCAAACTGGCACCCTTTAGTGCCCTTTACTGGCACCCTTTAGTGCCCTTTTTCTTGCTTATTTTTTATCCATATTCTTAGATTTTTGCATTTCTAGGAAGCCCTTAAGCTTAGCTTTAAGTTCATATAAGTTATTAATCCCCTATGCCCCTCTAGAAGCTTAAAAATAAGCCCCTTAGAGTCCCTTTTGGCTGTTTAACTCACAGTTTTGGCTTATAGCTTATTTAGGTTTTCTGGCTTATCTATCTGTCTCTTTTGCTTATTTTTAGTTTACATTGGCTTATTAGGTGTAGCTCACTATTTTCCTTTGCTTAGTTTTTAGGTTCTTTGCTTATTTGCCCCTAAATTAGCTTATCAGTTAGCCATTATTAGTCTTAGTATAAAAAAAAGTTAAGTCTGCCTAGTTTTTGCCTTTGCTTATTGCTTTTGAGCTTATCTGCTTTGCTTATTCTTGCTTTTTTATTTATTCTGCATTTGCTTATTTGGATTATCTGTTTAGCTTATCTTTTATTCCTTAGCTTAACTTGCCTTTAAGCCTTGCTAGTTTAAGCCATTTAGGACTAGGTGTACAAATAGAAAACTGCCATCCTTTATTGCTTAATTTATCTGCTTATTTTTAGTTTTTGTAAAAAGTAACTTTTTTTATTGCTCATTTTTTAGTGCTTTATAAGTTTAAAAAAAAGAAAAAAAAATAGTATTTATAAAAAGAGAGGCCCAGGCTCGAACCCTGGACCTCTCCCTTTCCTATACACGACATAACACCATTCTCTACTACCATTAGCACCCTTGGGATTTTTCTGAATATTCTTGCAAACATATTTCTTTTATTGTCTTTTTCAAGTTTTAGCTATAAGCTTATTTCAGCTTATTTATGGCTTATTTATTAAGCCACCATTCTTGCTTTTATTTTTCTTGCATTAAGCATCTTTCAAGCTATTTTATTTATTTTTTTGAGATTTTTCTAAAAACGTTTACTATTTTTTATCATTTATTTTCTTTAAATCTGTTTTTAATTAATTAAAAATTAAATAAAAATCAAAAAAATATTTTTCTTTTTTAGAAAATTTTATTTGGTCATATTACACTTAGGAAAAATAGGAAAACTTTCATAGGGTCATTTTTGCACATTTTGAGTTTTTAAAGCACGGGTCTCGGGCCCGATTTTCGTTTTCTCGTTTTTGAACTTAATTTAACTCCGTTTTCGTTCTAGTTTTCTCTAAACTTCCTTTTTAGTCAATTTAAGTCCATTAAAAGTGGAAAAATCAATTTAGGCTTAATTTTGAAAAATTAGGGTTTTTGGTGTGTCGTTTTAGCTTCCCGCTTTCGTTTTTAGTATAATTTGTGTGATTTTCTCGTTTTTAGTGTAGTTTGCCTTAATTTTCTCGTAGCTTTAGAAAATCAAACCCATACCTTTTTCATTCAAACATCAAATATCAAACCGACTCTCGACTTTCCAATTCACTCCTCATTGGGACTACGACCCAGGAATATCATATCCTATACTACTCTCGGTTTCATTGATTTTGTAGATTTTGATCCTTGTTATATATTTATATTTATATTTATATAAAAAGGGTTGAATTTACATCTAATCAAGTAACATCATTAGAAGTAGAAACAGTAAGAGGACTCGCCACCTTTTTAGGGCACTGATCATGAACATGACCAAAAATCTTACATATATCACACCTGGGAGGCCTCCATTCATACTCAACACGGATGGTTTCTTTAGTGAAATTAGCCCTAGTAAGTAAAGGAATACCAATATTAACAACATCTACGAGATCAGCCTCTGAGTTAACCTCAATTAAACACCGAGCAAAGCTACTCCGACCCCATGAATCATTACACATAGAACTAGTGTATGAATCAAGCATAACAAGTTTTCCTATGAAAGAAGCAATCAAACTAATACCATCCTCTTCAAAAACTTGAATAGAAACATCATGCAATTTAACCCATATCAGAATACGAGTCAATTCTTCTTTAGCCAGTCTAGTATCCATCAATCATTTCTTGAGAATGATCAGAGATTTACGAATCAACCAAGGAACCCCCCTCCAAAATAGCTTCTAAGCCAGCTTATGAATTAAATTTGAAGAAAAATAAGCCTTTGTTATTCATCATGATCCTTGTCAACCATATTTCGCCCAGTTGTTTCAAACATAGTATTCAACAACTAGAAAAGCCATTCTCTTTCCAATAAAGTGACCATATAGAGTATTTCAAAACGTGTACTAACCTTTTCGAAAACTTTACGAGGAATGGTGATTTTAACACCATTAAAGACAGGATCTGCCACTAAGGGACAAAAGTTAAAGTTAACTTTAGGTTATTCCTTAGTACTTACACCCGCACCTCCTGCTGCACCAGCATAAGAACGAGGAATATCTTAAAGAGTAACAGACTAAGTAATTGGTTCATCCAATCGCATGGTGTCATCATTACCTGTAGCCACTATACCAGAATTCGAATTGTTAGGACTGTTATTCTCAAACGAATTCTAGTAATCAAAGATAGCTTCCATAGCTTCATTTCTTCTTTCCATGGTCAGTTGAGATAATAGAGCCTCGTACTTACCCGTTTTAATATCCCTAGTGAGATTGTCAATGTCCACCAAGTTTTTGAATGGCACACCAAAAAATTCAGACACATTGATATCTTGATGTGGAATAGATTGTAAACCAGATACACTTGCATCCGTCTTTTCTGCCACAAGTTTATTCTACATAGACCAAATGGTGTTCATCACCTCTTGGCGCTTGTCTTTAGTCAATTCCGACCACACTTGGTATTTACCCGATTCAAGATCACTAGTAAAAGTATCGATATCTATAGGAGTAGCAGGTGAAACGCCAAATAATTCTGTAATAAAATCACCTTCATTGACATCACAAACAATATTAGACTTTGGATGGGTAGTTCCAGCTTGTATAGACGAGTCATATAAGCTTTGCAACACAAAACTAGGGTTTGAAACGTCCCTAGTTGCCATCCGTGGTACAGACCCACATGATGAACTATCTTTACCAGTAAGCGTCTTCATGCGATGAGCAACATCACGATGTAATGCCTCATCATCACTAATAACCCTACGTTGATCCATTGAAGCAGAATAAAAGAAAATAAACAAAACCCTAAAACCCTAAACAAAGAAGACAAGAAGAACGACAATAAGCAGCGTGAGATCCACGTAAATCTCTGATCGAAACCCTTAGCCAAGGCTAAGGTATAAATTTAAAGATCCAGTAATGCTAACCGACTTCCATGATTGAAAGAACCATCAAAGGATTAGCAACGATTACACAAACCCTAAAAAGACGATTTAAACCAAAACCTTAAAAAGAAAATCAAAACCCTAAATAACTGATCTAATATATTAATAAAACCTATGTTAACGCATATACATCAGGGACGAACAAGCAAGAAACAAGATTGTTATTAAGAATTAAAACAGATTAAAATAAGGAAATCGAATTGCAAAAAAAGGTTCGGATTAGAGATTGCCAAAAGGAGCCACCATTGTTAGGGTTTTTTCTCATTGACTCATTATTTTTCCACATTTATTACCATAATGGTCCTTTCTTTTGTAAACGTACTTAAGGTAAGCTTTGAATAGTTTTTAGTAGGCAAAATAAGAGTGATATGGCAAAGAGGAAAAAGGCTTTGAAAGCTTATGGTGTGGGTTTGGGGAGCTTCTAAGGATAGGGAAAGGAGGGGGAAGGGGATTGACTTTGAATATAACTAGATAATGGTGCATGAAGAAGGAAGAAAATGGTACCTTTTAAAGCAAGAAAAACATTTGGTTGCACTCCCCTTTTGGGAGCTAATTCTAGAAGGGTTAGGGGAATAAAATGTAATTTTGGCAAGTTTAGGTGCTAGTTGTGTAATTACTTCAAAGGTAGTGGGGGCATTAGGTAAGTTGTGCATGCATGCATGTATATTAGTTAAACGACTTACGTAAAAGTTGTAAAACCGAATGCATATGACTTGTAAAATATGTTCATGAGAATAATAATGTACTAGTTATATGTAGACTAAACTTAGTCTAGAGTCGGGATACGTTCAAAGTTATTTTTCGTTGTACGCGAGATAACCTAACCGGTTATACGTTAATTCAAGCATTCACATGTTCAAAGTAAAATGTTTCAAGTTAATATTTAAATATTAACCCAAAAAATTGTCAGTTGTCGCAATCCCTAACAACATTTGTTTTTTAATACAGGTTCATACATCAAAATTAATTGATTGCGTGAGCCTTAAGACCAGAAAACATGTAAAAGTTCGTGTTACACCAATTAACAAATTAATACAGATCTAGCCCTTTTTTATAACTTATTAACCGGTTAATATATATATTAAGAGCAAAGTTTTTAATTAATTATTCATGACAAGAATCCATGTTATTGTCATTATTTTCTAAACAAAACAATTAATTAAATTATACATAGCGGATAAACCGACAATTTTTATGGTGTAACCCATAACATCAAACGAATAACTCGTGATGCCACTGTTGTGATTTCATATTGATATAACCATCAATACTACAAGTATGCAGCAGATGGATCTAGTTTGGTGTGTATGAATTAAAAAATAAATAACACATATTTACTAACCTTTGATCAATCGAGTTACTAAAATGATTGATGTTTATGATCTTAGATTTTGAAACTTGAAACCCTAAAAGTGATTAAAACAATCACCTCTAAAGGTTCCTCACATTACACATCAAGGGAATACGTTAGGATGCTAATGCTTGCTTTACGAACAAAACAACAAAACACGCTATTTTTGTTTTTGGTTTTTGGCGTCACACGATTGAATCCCCTAGAGATTTATTATTGACCGTTGACCAAAGAGAAACGATGTTAGCCTCAAAATATTAAGTCAAACAAAAGAAGTAAAAGTCATTATTAAATATAACGAGTCTTTACGTTTTAGGAACGTTGTATTTAATGTAATAGGCTAGCCGGGATCACGAGTATGAGGTTTAATCTAACCTTGTATGCGTTTTGGGCCAAAAGCCCAACCAAAGCCGAGCCCGGCCCAACCACAAGAGACCTAGGCATCTCATTTGGGTTCCATCCCTATAAATACCCCTCTCATTCCATAAGAGTGGGTTGGTTGTTTTGTTTCATTTTATTTTATTAAGGAAATAAACCTCTCTCCATCTTTACTTTCTCTCTCTAGTTTTCTTCTTCTTTTTCTCTCCAGTTTTCTACCATTTTAGTTCGTGTGATGTATGAAATGATGGCTTAGAATCGGTCCTACAAGTGGTATCAATCGCCTCAGGTCTATTAGGATGCGTTTGGTGTGCGTTTTAGCTTATTATTAGCTTATTTCTTCCAAAAACTCAGGTCATCTTTCAAAAACATATAAAAATGATTACTTTTTGATCCTTCAATGAATAATTTTACTAAAGTTTGTGTTTTTATAATAAAAACGTGTGTTTTAGTAGTTTTAAGCGTCACAAGTTGTGTTTAAATTGTGTAAGTTGTTTTTTGATTTGTGTGAACCACAAAAAGTTTGATTTGAGCGAAATAGGTACAATCAACAACAAGTGATCCTTGTTTAAATCGTGTGATTCAAGTGCAACACAAGAGTAGCGATCTTACTCTAGCTTCAAACCAAGCGAGCCTTGGCTGAGTTTACATCCAGCGAACCTGTAAAACTCTTGAATTAAATGAACCTTGTTTGAGTTTCACTTCAGCGAATCTTAAATTCGGTCATGTCCAGCGAATCTTAAATTCGATCGTGTCCAGCAAAACCTTAAATTCGGTCGTGTCCAGCGAATGACAAACATCAAGCAAACCTTGATAAGATTTAGATCCAGCGAACCTTAAATTCGGTTGAGTCAAGCAAAAGACACAAATTCAAGCAATCCTTGATTCTAGCGAAACAATCGATTTTGGTTTTTGTTAAGCCAGTGAACAAGGGATTTTCTAAACTTGGGTGAGTTGTGACTCGGTCATTACCGGGTTAGGGGAAGTCGGGACATTAGGGTTTTATATGCATGCAAAAAGTTACAAGCCCTAATTCATATTTCCACTTTCTAACCCTCTAAGTCGCATCTTATTTCTTCGTTAATCCTTGCAAGTCCTATAACGATTGTGTGTCCTTATTCTTGTTAACCCTTAACAAGAAAGACATTACATTGCTAGTCCTTGGTTTGTACACGGCTTAACGAGTGTTTATACATTTCAAGATTCGATTTTAATGACAAAAGTATTTCACCGTTAGTCCTTTTCAATCAAAATCACTAAAACAAACAATAAAGCTTACAACTTTCTCACTTTAAACGACAAATAACTTCCAAAGTTTGTACCTTTATCATGAATTCAACAACAACACACCACATCAACAACAACATCCAACTATCTACTTAAGATCCATCCACATCACTTTAATCATTCATCATGTCTATTCCGTTAAACAACAGTCAAATGCATAATGACATTATGGCAGCTGGTTTAAAGGAACGTCCACCAATTCTTGCATAGGGTAACTATGCTCAATGTAGTTTATGGTTTATGAGATACGTTGATACAAAACCTAACAAAGATCAACTCAGGTAATGCATTGAAAAGGGTCCTTACATCCTAACTCAACTTATCACTCCAGAAGTTCCAGCAAAAGGTAATAATCCAGGGCAACAATGAGTGGTCAGAGAAGAAACATATATCAACACCACTTCAGAGAACAGAAAAGTAATTGATGCTGAAGCTATAGCAATTTATACGATACTCAATGGAATTGGTAATAATATATATTCAATAGTGGATGCTTGTCCTAATGCTAGGGAAATATGGCTAGCTATTGAACGCTTGTAACAAGGAGAGTCTATCAATAAACAAGATGTCAAGACAAAGTTGTTTTCAGAATTTGGTAAGTTCACTTCAAGGGACGGGGAATCAATTAAGTCATATTACATAAGGTTTTATAGAATGATGAATCAAATGGTAAGGAACAACTTGAAGGTTGACACCATGCAAGTGAATGTCTAGTTTCTACAACAACTTCAACCAGAATGGTCAAGATTTGTGACAATTGTCAAGCAACACCAAGATTTAGATATTGTCTCATTTCACAAACTCTTTGACATTCTGAAGCAACATCAAAATGAAGTTAATGAAATCCATGCTGAAAGAATAGCCATAAATGCAAATCTACTCACACTTGTTGCTGCTACTCAACATTATCCAGATGACTATACTCAATCAACAAAACCTTACAAAACCTATACACACTCATCAAGAGAAACACCATCAACTGGAACTCATGCTACTACAAGGAATAAAGGCAAAAAAATTGTCAAACAACCTTCACCTTAATCTGAGTCAGCATCTGAAGAAGACAATGATGAAGAACAGGCTTAGAGAGATAAGCAAATGCAAAAAAGTTTGGCACTCATTGCAAAATACTTCAAGAACATCTACAGACCCACCAATAACAACCTCAAAACACCAGGAACAAGAATGTGGACACTTCTTCAAGAACAGGGAATGACAGACAGACTAGGCAGTTTGGGAATCATAGGACAATAACAGTTGCTGGAAACAGGGAAATTATAGGAAATTAGGTAGTTCAGCAGAGTGGAATACAATATTTCATTTGCAAGGGGTTTGGACATTTTGCTAAGGAGTGTAGAAAACCAAAAAGGGTAAAGGATTATGAGTATCACAAGGAGAAAATGATATTATACAAGCAAGAATCAAAATGTATTCCTTTACGTGTAGAGAAGATGGAATGGCTTAACGACACTGATGAAGAGTCGGATGAACAAGAACTGGAAGCACATTACATGTACATGTCAAAAGTTCAGGAGGTCTTACATGCTGTTGATGACAATTCAGGACCTACCTATGATGCTGACCTATTAGAAAAGATCATACAAATCATCCTATTCATCATAGACTCTGGATGCACAAAGCCCATGATGGGAAACCTCAAGTTGCCGTGTAATTTCGTTGAAAAATATATGAGTACGGTGCGGTTCAGGAATGATCAATTTGCATCAATTCTTGGTTACAGAGATTTAGTTTAAGGAAATGTCACGATAAAAAGGGTATATCACGTTGAAGGCCTCAATCACAATTTATTCTCTGTTGGTCAATTCTATGATGCGGATTTGGAAGTTACATTCAGAAAATCTACATGCTTTGTTTAAGATCTTTAGGGAAATGACCCACTTACAGGTACTCGTTGATCTGATCTCTACACAATAGCTCTTCAAGAATCATCTTCACCAAATCCATTATGCTTCATGGCAAAGGCTTCATCAACTCAAGCATGGTTATGGCATCGTCGTCTTTCTCATCTTAACTTCGACACCATTAACTTGCTTTCTAAGAATGAAATTGTGAACGGCTTACCAAAGTTGAAGTATTTAAAGGATCAACTGTGTTCATCTTACGAAATGGGTATGGCAAAGAGAAGCAACTTTAAGACAAAAACTGTTCCAAGTTCAAAAGGACGGTTACATATGCTTCATATGGACTTATGTGGTCCAATGCGGGTTGGAAGCATCAATAGAAAGAAATACATTTTGGTAATTGTTGATGACTATCATGATATACTTGGACTCATTTTTTGAGATCCAAAGATGAAACACCAAATGTATTAATCGATTTTCTAAAGATGATTCAACGTGGTCTTCAAGCTCAAGTGATGAATGTTCAAACTGACAGAGGAACAAAGTTCTTAAACAAGACACTCCAAACCTACTTTAAAGAAGAAGGAATTTCTCACCAAATGATAATTGCTTGAACCTGAACAGAACGGCGTTGTTGAAAGACGAAACCGTACTCTGGTTAAGGCTGCTTGAACAATACTTTCGGCTTCTAAACTTCCACTCTTCTTTTGGGCTGAAGCAATCGTAACCGAATGTTACACTCAGAATAGATCTCTCACATCCCAAGACACGAAAATACACCATACCACATCATTAATGAAAGGAAACCTACTCTCAAATATCTTCACATTTTTTGCTATACTTGTTACCTAGTCAGAGATGGTGAAAATCTTGACAAGATAAAGGAGAAGGGGGATCCATGTATAATTGTCGGGTATGCAACACAATCGAAGGGATATAGAGTCTACAACAAGAGAACTAGAATAATGGTTGAATCCATACACATCAACTTTTATGAACTCAAGGAAGTAATGGCACTTGAACATAACAGTTCATGTCCCGCGCCCCAACGATAAATGGCGTCAGATTATGACAACTCTGGCCTCGCGCCTTAATTACAAAAGAACTCTGTTTATAACAGTACAAAACTCGGAATTCAAGACAACAACAATGAACCATCAAGTTCAAAGCTGGTTCCAAATGTTGTTCCCACAACAGACAAGACAAATACATCACTACAAGAGCTGGAATTGCTATTTAGTCCTATGTATGAAGAATATTTCTATAAAGGAAACAAAAGTGTATTTAAGTCTTCCGCTCTCTATGATAATCTTCAACAACAAGATACACAACTGACATTGAATGTTCAACCTACATTAGAACTGATTATTCCACCAACAGATGTCAATGCTGAGGAAATCAACACTGATCAAGCAGAAAATGCACCATTTGAAGCACACAAATTTATTAATCCTTTTGCTCCACTGAGAACAGAAGGTGCTTAGTCTTCCTCACATAATATTGATACGTCAAACATGCATACGTTTTACCAAAGACACTGTTCCGACTACCATTAGACTAAAGATCATCCTCTAGAACAAGTTCATGGAAATCCATCAAAGCCTATGCAAACAAGACGACAGCTTGAAACAGATCCTGAGATGTGTATGTTCGCACTCACCGTGAGTAAAGCTGAACCGAAAACCATCAAGGAAGCAATGGCTGATCACGCATGGATTGAAGCAATGCAGGAAGAGCTTTACCAATTTGATAGACTCAACGTCTGGGAACTTATTGACAAACCTTTTGGAAAGACAGTGATTAATCTAAAGTGGTCATGGAAAAACAAGAAAGATAAAGACAATACTATTATTCGCAATAAAGCATGACTTGTAGCTAAGGGATATCGTCAGGAAGAGGGAATAGATTTTGAAGAATCTTTTGCACTAATCGCTCGATTGGAAGCTACTCAGATTTTCGTTGCCTACGCTGCACACAAATCATTTACTATCTACCAGATGGACATGAAAACATATTTTCTTAACGGCCTACTGAAGGAAGAAGTATATGTAAAATAGCCAAATAGTTCGTTGATCCAGATCATCTAGAAAAAGCCTACCTCCTCAAGAAAGCACTTTATGAATTAATGCAAGCTCCAAGAGCCTGGTATGATAAACTCTAACATTCCTGATATCCAAAGGTTTCTCTAAAGGTACTATATACCCCCACTTTGTTTACAATAAGATACGGAGAGGACATTCTACTTGGTTAAATTTACGTCGATGACATAATTTTCGAGTCCACAAACCCAAGATTTTCTAAAAAGTTTGAAAACTAATGCAGAGTAGATTTGAGATGTCCTTAACGGAGGAAATGAAATTCTTTTTAGGACTTCAGATCCACCAAACCCCACGCGGTATCTTTATAAACCAGACTAAGTATGCTTTAGATATCCTCAAAAAGCATGAAATGGATAAATGTGATAGCATTGGTACACCATTGGCTACAACACCTAAGCTCGATGCAGATCTAAGTGGTACACCCATAGATCAAACAAACTACCAAAGCATGATCGGGTCACTTATGTATCTAACATCTAGCAGACCAGACTTAGTGCAAGTAGTATGTTACTATGCATGTTATCAAGCGAAACCAACTGAAAAACACCTAAAGGAGATTAAATAAAGAAGACCATTCACATGAGACTCTAGTATCAAAGGATTCTGGTTTTGAACTAACTGCTTTTTCAGATGCAGACTATGTAGGTTGTCTTGATACACGCAAAAGCACTTCTAGAGGAATCCAATTCCTAGGTGATAAGCTGGTTGGTTGGATGTCAAAGAAGCAAGATTGCATTGTGATGTCAATTGAAAATGCCGAGTACGTGGCATTATCTACAAGTTGTGCTCAAGTTCTTTGGATGAGAACACATCTTAAGGATTATGGCTTTAACTACAATAAAATACCACTATACTGCGACTCTCAGTCAACCATAGCCATCTCGTGCAACCCTGTGCGGCACTCACGTACCAAGCATATCAATGTTCGTTACCATTTCATAAAGGAACAAGTTAAAATTGGTATAGTTGAATTATAGTTTATCAGAACTGAATACCAGTTAGTCGACATGTTTACAAAAGCTCTTTCAAAAGAAAGATTTGAGTGCTTTGTTGGAAGACTAGGTATGGGATGTTTGACTCTAACAAAACTAGAGGTTTTAACAAATGAGACTGCTTGACATATCATCAAACATCTACTTGTATATATTTTTAAGAAAAAACAAAATATAAAAATATAAAACCAAGAAAAAGAAAATACAAAAATAGAAAATTTCAAAAAGAGAATACAAAATCCAAAAATCAAAAAATACAAAAAAGAATCTTCTCGACATGTCTATTGGAATCGATAACATTTATGTACCTAGAAATGTTGATTAAAATTGACACAAGTATGTAAATGAAGTTCGTGCGGGAGTTCAAATGTTTCAAACATGTCATTTCTAATTTTCTTAATGGCTTATGTGCAAATCAGTACATAACCCAGACTTTAAAGATAGGAAAGTTTATCTTTAAAGATAACGTATCCTAACAACGAGAAGAGCAATTTTCTCGGTCTTGAGCTACTTATACAAAACATTTAAAGTTTTGAGCTCATGACAATGGCTTGTAATCACCTTCAGATTACAACCCGGACCTGAATGACAAAGGAGAGCGTACGCTTCAATGCGCTTATCCTTAGCGTTAGAAGAGAAGTCTTCTAATAATTCATTTTACAAAAGTTGAACATAATTTTACAAGACTGACTCTTTCATGACAACATTTCACTAAAAGTGATTTAACTATTGGCATCTTTCAAAATTGTGTGTTCAACACTCCCACTCTCACAGAACTTTTAAAGACGATCATTTTTACAAGTGAATCAATTTTTGAGGGGGAGCATTTGAAAAACCAGAGTTTTAATGCTTTTGGATACATCATTTCATGACAATTTTTAGGTATTCAAATTATTTAACTATCTTTCATGTGGTGTCTTAGCACAATTTTTGCAAACAGGTTTTCATCAAGACAAATTTAAATCGATGTATCTTTCAAAATTATGTGCTAGACATTCACAAAAGTTTACTAATAACATAAGTGGTACTTCAATGACATACAGTTTTGAAGAGTGTGGATATATCGAAAAACGCGCCAGCGATCGAAGCTACATTCAGTATAGAGAAATCAAAAACCGCGCCAGCGGCATAGTGAACATCCGTTTTAGATAAAAACACACTCGGATATAACTTGCTTTCTAAATGTGTTATAAGACAATTCAGTGTTTGAGCATAATTTTTCAAGTATTCTTTAAAGATTATTCATAAACTTTCAAAATTGTGTGCTCAACACTAACTCAACCTCAATTTTATATCTCTTTTAAAAATTGGCATCATTTTTAGTGGTATCAAACATATGTAAAATTAAGGGGGAGCTTCAAGAAAAATTCAATAATTCATGCATAATTTAAGGTATAATTTTCTCTTCATGGATCTTTTATGACAAATTTTAAGCACTTGGTATTTCAAAAACTAAGTGACTTAGTATTTAAAATAAGGGGAGAAATATGCATAAAATGTGATTAAGAAAATATGTGATCTAATAAGACTCAAAGTGTTTGTAGAAACTAGAAAGGGGGGAGGGGGTTGATTAGTTTTTACCATTTTAGATTAAAACTTAGATTATCGACTTATGTGAACTCAAGAGATATACACAAGTGTATATGATAGCGATGCAATAAGTAAATAAGTAATCTACGAGATATGAACAAGTAAAGATAAGAAAGATCAAACCGATGACACAATGATATATAGTGGTTCGGCTACGAAGCTCCTCTTCGCCCTACTCCACTCCCCAAGTACCCAACTTGAGAGTTATCTTCACTATGTCAACAAGCTCCCTTTAGGCGGAGAAAACCGTACACGTCGCTTACACTTTTTCCGGTACTAAGATAAATACCGAGTTCTACTTTGAGATAGAACCAATCTAACTTACTATGTATTTTGAGGCCTAAATACTAACCTATCATACACATATGATACACACAACACACAACACACAACACAAGATATACAAGATGAATGATTATCACAAACGTGATGACACAACTAAACTATTAACACTTGAAGCTTGACGTCTTCTTGAGTGTTCTTCACTAAAGAGTGGAATGAGTTGATCACTTGTAATGGATTATGTAACAAGTATAATGATCAAAGAATATAAAAGATAAAAGATGTATGTAAAAAATATTTGCCAAGAGTTGTTTAAAATGAAGACTTAAGGTTGTTATTTATAGGCAAACCTTTGAAATTCAAATGCCCTAAGCAGCTGATGGCGGATCCACCATCATGGATTTGTTGCCTTGTTACGGTGGAATTAAATTTCATTCAGTACGTGGAGCTTGGGAACAACATTTGTTATTTTATGATTAACCCCAAATCTATACAAAATATTGTTTTGTACTTATTAAAACTAGTTTAATAGATTCTTCTAGAACAAAATATTTCTTATCACCAATAAGGAAAGATTTTCTAGATTTGGAAAGATTGTTTCCACTTATGGTTAATCTTATTTTGTCTTACATGATTAATATAACTAGCTTATAATTAATCATGTGTTAACTTAAAATCATTTGATTAGAAAGGGTTTATGCAAATGATAATATTTTTCTTTGATCATTAACTATGTTTAATAATGCCATATTCATACCTTAAGTGATTTGTCGTCGTCAAGTAAACTTTCGACTAAATAACTTGTTTACGTAGTATGACATTATATTTGTTATTATCAAAACATGAAGATCATTAAATATAAATATCGTTTTTGCCCGAATATTTGTATTAACAATCTCCTCTTTTTTATGATGACAAAATATAAACTCATGCTTATTAAAAGTTACTGAATAAGTATTTAGTAGATGAGTTTACATATCTTCTCCCCCTTTTTGTCAAAGCAAAAGTGTTGTAGAGGCGGTCCTTGCAAGTCTTGTTTTTGACGAATGCTAAGTTAGTTTGTTACGAATGCAAAGTAAAAAAGAACGACTAAGTTGCAAGTGCTCCCCCTTGGTGTATGCTCCCCCTTGCTTGGGGCACCAAGGAATCGAGCTATGGATGTGTGCTACAAAACAAAGTTAGTGGACAAGCAAATATATAGATGACAATCACATATAAACATCCATCATGAACACAACAAAATGAAATAATGTTAAATCCATTATAAGAGATAAAACATAAAATTTGGCGTTAAAGCCATTACACAATAATCTTAGACTAGAAAAAGAAAACAATTAAAGATCCTAAATCTTGGGATAAATATCATTTTCTCATATAATCCGAGGGTGAGGTAAGATTGCTATGCGGCTAATGCGAAAAGTAAGGTGGGTGTGATGAAGAGCCGAGGTGGTGTCGAATGTATGAGAACATATAGTTGACACGGTTTTGGAGTATTTGGATTTCATACCTTGTGGTGCTACAACATTGACACAACATGTTGTGGAGGTGAGGCATGTCATTTGGATCAACAAAATCCAAGATGTTTGGAGGATTGGGAATATCTTGATTTCCAAGATTTGGTGGTGGATGGTGAATATTTTCAAGTGGAGGTACATTGTTGTGGAGGAGAGGTGTGTTGTTTTTAGTGTTAACAAACAAAGGTTGGGTTGATGGTAATGGTTTAAATCCAGGTGGTGGATTTGGAAAACCGAGAGGTGGTCGAGAGACACGTGGTGGTGGAGATGGGTTAGAAGAGCCCAGTGGCCAATTATCCATGGTTTGAGCATAGGGATCATTTGGTGAGGATCAAGCAGACCCGGTGGTCCAATTATCCAATGGTTGAGCATTGGGGTCATTAGGTGATAATTGTAGTGGAGAAGTTCTGAGGTTCTTGTTTTAAATCAAAATGACAAAAAGGAAGTTTAGGTGGAGGTGGCAGACTTGAGTTGGTGTAGGAGACTCACATGGTGATAGAGAAGAGGGTGTAGGTGTGTGCTTATGCTAGAGAGGATTTTTGATGGAGCTTGAGGGGTGGTGAAAGGATTTCTATCTAGAAGGGTGGTGAAGAGAGTTATCTCATGTGGCTTGTTCCTTATCTTGAGGATGTGAGAGATAGACATACTCTTACGCCATACTTGACAAAACATAACTCAATTCTTGTGTTTTGTCCTGTATGACGTGGTGGTGAATTTTTTTTGGAGGAACTATCTTGGTGGTGACACTAAGTGATTGTTGTAGGAAACATGTGGAAGAAGAATCTGATATATAAATTGGTGTGTGATGGATGATATTTAGAAGGTGAAGTGGTGAATGTGGAGTGGAATTTTAATGTGACCGGGGATATATGAAAGAACAGTGAAATCCTAATATTGGTAGATCCCAAAGTATCATTATAGCTTAGGTTGATAAGATAAAGTATAGTAAAGTTAAAAATCTAGAAAATTTGAATTTTGGCACCTGGACTGGTGAGCCACAGATCCACCACAACATCATACGGATCTACAGATGAGTGGATTCCGTGGTTGTAGGTTTTCAATCGAAAAAGTACCAAAACATCATTTTGGCCACACAAAACCAAAACATAGTGAAGAGATAGGGCAAGTATATGGGGTAGATATAACCTAATCTCGCATGTATGCATCACACATTCGCTATTGACGTCACAGTATTCCTATTTATTTGGACACGGAAATAATTTAACCATTAGTTACAATTTTAAGACTTCCTATTGGGCACTATTATCTTTTGACAATGTTCAGCCATTGTGACTTATATTGAATCGAGATGACATAAAGCAAAATGCAACAAACAAACCGATAGTCAACACATGTTTTCACCATTCAGGAGAGAAGTGATCACAATCAGATCCATATAGGGATGATTGGATTTGAGTGGTTATTTGAGAGATAAAACAGTTATTGTGGAATATTTTTAGAGGAGCTTAGTTAGAAGGAGTCCGTAATATCAGTTGCATTGGTAGAGGTTGTGCTCTGAAGTGGTCGCATCGTTGGGCCACAAGAATGCTACAGATTGAATGTAGTGAATGAATAGTGTTTAATATAAGAGCATTGTGATGCACCACTAAGCGATAGCGAACTATATTAGGTCCATTGTCTCATAAGAATTGGTGTTCTGGATAAACGATTTATGTAGGGTTGGGGAGGGGTCACACTTCTTGCAGGCAAGGAATTAGAGGTAATTGTGTCATATTTCTCTCCATTGACCTTTTCAGGGTTAATGTTAGTTATAGAGTGAAGTCTGGGTTGAATCGATTTTATGAATATGGTACGTGTTGGGTGTGATGGTGGACACAGTGTAGAATGGCATATTAGCAGCTACCATCAATTCATTGCTATATAAATTTTGTGGTCCGTTCGTTGTGTATATCCAGGAGTATTTTTCCGAATGTCTCTTAAAGGAAAAATAATGTTTCTCATAGAGTGGATTGCAACAGAGACAACACACATCCTATGCTTTAATGAGTAAAAAGTGAAAGGAACTCGATAGATTCATTAAGAGAAAGCTCTACAGGTAAATCTTTCCATTTTTTTATTGGATGAAACACCATTTTCTATGCGACGATGTCTCAAGATTGGTCGGGATGTTGAAGTTAGTTTGCAATGACTCTCTATTCCCTCAAGATTAGACGTGGCTTTGCAAAGTCTTCATGACAGTGGATAGCTAAAGTAGTCCTATGGTTTTTCTATAGAGAAGATTATAAAAGGAGTTAGAATTGCAATTGTCGTAGTGGTGGTTGTTATTTTATAACATGAGTGGGGGAGCGTTTGCGTTTCCAAAAAAGCATAATATCGATGAAATATTCTAGTATGAAGCAATCCTCAATTGAACATCCTATGTTTGTATATTGAGCTCTAGATGAATGGGAACAATATAGTATTATGATTTAAGCTTCTCGTGTATACATTCTGGACATCTAAATTTTAGAAAAAGTTTTTGTGTTGTATAACAATGTAGTTAAACAAACTCCTTGGTTTGACAAAAGTTCATAAAATTAGGTTGTTTTCAAAATCTTGACTTGGGTTTGGCGAATGAATGATTTGTTGCTAAATCGCTATCAATTATGCTTGTCTAAGTAGTCAAAATGGTTGATACAGTTGCTATATCGTAGTTCTAAAATGTGTGAGAAATGAAAGGAAAAATAAAAGCCCCAAATATATGATGATAGATTTGAATCTTAATTCCCGTAGATAGGAAATTAAATAGAAAATAAGATGACAACTCACGACGCACGAGCTGGTGCCTATACGATTGATGATATAGGTATTATTGACTTTTGACTTATATACTCCAATTGCCTTGCATTGTGATTTTTTGTTAGAGGTGGTGTGTGTTTTAGTTCGTGGTAGTGTTGTATATTAATAGTTGTTAGCAGGATCCCAATGGTTTATATCGTTATTTACCCGCGATTTACCTCATAGAGCTACTATAACAACGGCTCATAATCTTCCCGATGGGGTAGAAGGCGTGGTCCCCCCCGCTTGTGTCCACAATAAATACAGACATATGTTGATTTTCTTGACAGCAACATTATGGTTTATGTGTTAAGTTTTGTGAGCATTCTGTAAATGTGATATTACTATATTGGAAGTATGTGTATTTAAAATTTCAAGACTCGAACGTCCATGTTTGAGTGGAACCGGCAACTTGTCATGCGTTTACTTTGCTCGATGGAATTTCAACGGTGTCGATCCTACTAGAATGGTTTTGTGCTTTTACATAATGTTTGGACCAATTACATTAATACAATCATTTATGAACAGTCTTAGACTTCAACAAAACTATCTTCACTTCAAGTGATTGTAATTCCGAAAAATTGGTCTGTGTCATCTATCATTTCAATCGTCGGTCTGGAATTTACGTGGTATTCGTCCATACAGGAATGTGGTATAATGAGCGATTTTCCGTCGGATTGGTTATGGTGCTGTTAGCTAGATTAATTCTTAATAGCTCGTTCTGCTTCACACAGATTCGAAGTTGATGTAAATTGCGGAACTTGCAATCTGTAGAAATTCAACATCTTTTGCATGAATGATTAATTATACTGTCATTATGTTTGCCGCGTACATTATTTTGTGTGTGGGAGGGATGAAGTATTCGACTTATTCCTAGTTAAGTTCCAAATTCCAATGCGGTTTCTAAATTTAATTAAATTACTTTCACGTTTTAATTGTTTATATATGTAATATATGTACGGGCTATATTATCTCTCGAGTAGTCAACTTTGTCTAGATGATAGAATGTAGTACCCTGGGGACTTAGCTTGGCATTATAAATAGGGGATTGTGGTACAGTTGTGTCTATTAGGGTGGTAGTGTTATGTGTTATACAGTGGTTTTGATCGTATATCAGGACTAACGCCTTTAGTTTCGCACTTAATCAGAAAAGGCCGTCGAGGCATGCCGTAGGAAATAAATTGTTTCAAGTCCTTAGTCTTGGGTGTACTATGCAGTCGGATCAGGCGGAGACTTATTCGGCTACAGTCGTTAAGGATAGCAGGGCCGTTTTGTTGCGGTCACGTATACCTTGAGGGTTATCACATCCCTGGAACTAGTAACTAAAACGGCCGACTGAGTATTCTTTTGACTAATTCAACAATATGAAGCGCCACGCTTGTGTCGGAGTCGGCAGAAACTATAGTTGCTATTGTACGTTCGGTTAGGGATCCATATATCCAAAGGGACTAGTTTCCGCTAATATTTCTAAAAATTTTCGAACGAATGCTAAATGGTAGGCTAGAGGTTTCTAAGAAACGAGCACAAAGCATACACTAAACATAAGTATCCGTGCCAGACTTGGTGGTATATAATGATACGACCATCTATACCTGCGTTTGTAAGCTAGCCGACCAAGTCGCGTTATCATGCCGTGTGAGAGCGTAAAGCTCCGTTACAGTCGGTCGTTCTGGGTTTTGGTGGGTTTGGGATTCTATCAACCCGAACTTCTTTTAACAGCTCCTGAATGTACTTAGATTGATTCGAAAAATATCTCCGTCTTCCAATTTGTTTATTGATGTACCAAGAAGAAGTATTTCAACTCCTCCACATACTGCACTCAAACTCTCGTCCTGATTTTCGGCAAACTTCACATACAGGTGTTTGTCGTCGGTGAACCTATATATATAGTGTCGGCGGGGAAACATAAATTGGGGTTCAATGTGGATTAATGTGAATTTATTTCTGAGTAAAAATTGGTGTTAGCGACCATATCCCTAATTGAATACTCGGGTGTTTGAAGTCAAAAATTCTTTAGGTCTTTCATACCTAGCGTTGGTATGCTTGCGTTAGACCAGTTAATCAGACATCCTTTTAAGTTTTGAACTTAGTTGGGGGGGGTTTTGGATATTCGATATTGGTACAACAAGAACCCGGAGGTGGGAGCAACAGAAACCAGCTTCGTTTAGACAAACGTTGAGAAAGTCACGTGTACCATGCTTTTTGATAAATTAAAATCATTGGTGCACAAGCATGAGCAAAAGATTTGCTAATAGACAAGCTGCTTCCGGGAAGGCATATGGGTTGTAGCATATCTATTCCTGGCGTGTGATTTATTCCTTGATGGTACTAACTCTTGTATTGTTTCTGAATATCGATAATTCCGTTTTCAGATAAGTGTTTTTGTGTTTAGTCGCAGTTGGGGGGGTCCTAGTCCTAGGTCTCATGGGTAATTGGGACTTGCCCAAACTTCATTACTACAATTGATTTTAGTTCTTCTGCTTAGCTACAACCCAACGTTCATTCGTTCAATGCACTTTGGTCATCTTTAGGATCGATCCGTAATAAAGTTAGCATATATAATTACTATGATTTTTGGGACTTGTACCTTAAGCGAGGTGGGTTGGTTGTGCAGAGACTGTATCAGAAGGATGTATTCTTGATTCCTGAATGTTTCATATTATGTAGGTTTTGTCAACTTTCTATCGTCTCTTTCTGCGCAATTATTTGTAGTATAGTTGGATATCAGAACACAATGTTGGGTTGAAGGGGTGCCAGATTTCGTAAGAGAGAGAAAATGGGTTTCGATGAGAGATATCTTCTTTATAATGACCTGTGTGATTATTTAATCCTTCCCGTCCCTAGCTTGGTAAAAGGGGGTAGTATATCCAATGTGTTGGTCCAACCGAAGTGGGACCTTGGTTGGCTGCAATGGAGTATGAGACCAGGGCGGCCCAACACAATAAATTCGTAATAACGTAACTAACGAGTTAATACTAAGAAACTAAAATGAAACTGACGAGCGATACCTATGCTAAGATGTTTTAGTAACCACGGGTGACCGCGTCTTTCTGACAAATGCATTGTCCCAATAGATACCTAATTAATCTCCCCTTGAAGGGAGGTCACCCGTAGAAAAAATACTAACGGAATCGGCATTAATATTGTGAAGTAATCGGTGATTCTCTTCAGGCGTTTGAATCTTCAGACAGGTGGTCTTTGTACTTCAAGTAGTGAGACTGTTAAGCTAGTTCCTTGACTTGAGTGATCTGAAGCTGTGCGTTTGAGACATCTCTACTGTTAGATCCTGAGCAACCGTTGGTATGAGTGAATATTTGCATCATGTGAAGTTGTGTCCTTCGACCACCATGCTCACTATACTCACACGTTTCTTGATCTTAAATTACTTACTCAAAGTTGCGGGAAGCTTGGTTGTAGGGCATAACTTTATCATAGATATCATTAATAATACTTTAAGTGTGAGCATAGGGTTGTGAATTGACTTACTGGTATGAAGGTATCTCCGAGCTCCATCTTTCTTGACCTTGAAATAAACATTAACAATAAAGACGTGTGGGACGAACCGTGCTTTTGTCGTGCCACCGAGTCTGGTTGGACAGTAACCTCGATCCCGTGAGGACCGACTGTGATCGTAGAAGTCATCTAAAGATAAGCTCCTTAACAGGATTTTCCAGGAAAAGGCTCGGATCATCAGTTATAGGACCATCAGTAAAATCACCAACTTGCCTGTTCCCTTATATTTATGGAACATCACCAAGTCAATAATAGCACGAGAAAGGGGTAATCATTACGGTCTATCTTTTCCGTTAAAAGATTATATTTGAATTATTCTTTCGTGCGGGGTCACTGAAATAAGTATTTTTGGTACACACATGCAGAGTCGGGGTAGATCACATTGCAAATGTGCAGCCAAATCACAGTGTGTTGAAAGATAACTCAGTCGAATTGGCTAAATTAATTCAGTTGTTTTGTCACTGCGAAAGTTTTTCAAAAACATATGCGTCAATTCTACTAAAAGTTAACTAACTTACTGAACAAGTTGATTTCATAAAGAATCCAACCATTCGTTGCTTTCCCATTTGTCACAAGTTAATCCATATATGATCGCACATGTCGCCTCTCCTTGAGCGTTGTTGGATTGACTCTAGAATAGGATTTGCATCTGTCAGATTTATGAACGTATCGTACCACTGCGGATTTCTGGCAATGACCGACAGGATAATGCATAGGGAGCATATTCACGGTAAGAGCTGATTCGTGTTGTCACAATGTGTATAAACCAACACATTTGTCATTAAGTGTGTCCTAGGTATCGATACGAGATTTTTTTGATGATCTCCTGGCGCTAGACGCAATAGTGCCGCCCAAAATACCCCCTCCCCCAAATTTTTTGGTTTTTGATTAGTCCGTAGCTATGTGACGACTTCCAACCTTTTCTATAACATCTACTCTGAGTGAGAGGAGACGATAGAAAATGTATATCTCCGGGAGAAGTGTAAACCAGAGGCCTTGAGGAACTGGAGTGCATAGAGAGGGGCGGCACTATCACTTAGTTGTACCGGAGAATAGCGGTCTTCAAATGGTCAGCATTCACTCTAGGGAGTCTCTGACAACATATTGTATCGACCGAGGTCGACTGCCGAATTTGTAAGGTAGCGTCGGTGCCGGGCATCCTGTCGTTTCTGAGCCTTCTTTTTCATATCTTCAACCTTTCAGTGCTTACCGAGATCTCATGTACTAGACCGTTTTTGGTGTGTCCATAACTAGCTCCATCGCAGTCCGCACTATTCGATTCTCACCTTACTCCTTTTATAATCATACCTAAGATCTTCTATACTAACTAAGATATCCCTGGGAATCCATCCGCTCTGGTGATGAATGGAATCAAGTAACCTAGACCTAACATCCTATAACTCCGATAAAAATAAGTACTAAGGTCGTCTTTTAATTCCACAATAGCCATCGTACACCATCGCTCCCCTTAATATCCATCGATTTCAAAAAGGTTGGCAACATATGGGAAAGAGCCTACACTTGATTCAAAAGATCATATTTTGTATACGATTTGTATATATAAATCACATTCTCGTCGTTCCCTGATTCAAAAATATCAAACCCTTTGAGCTTTAGGATCTTAATTGAATAAATGAGTTTAGAAATTGGAGAAAATGTGGTCTGATTAAATGTTTATTGATAGAGGAACATCTCCCCCTCAATAAGTGAGGGTCTGTTAGAGACACCTTACAAATCACTACTAAGAATGTACAATATGAACAGTATATATTACAATCACACCACACAAGACTTACTAAAAGATACAGAGAAGATGTGATCATTCGGTATCGTCTGCAGAAGAACTGAAGTCTCCTTCACGTATGCGTTCCACCAACAAAGCATTCCAATTCCAAAGATTCGCCTGAACTTTACCTCTTTCTGAATAACAAACATGAATTGCGTGGCCTCTTGATCAATCATTCTTGGGCTGTCTCTGGGAGGCGTTGGACCCCGTTGTGTCCTAGTCGGTACCTTGGGATTTGCCTGGGTCTCCTACCTCGAAGTGGCATGCTATTGTTGAGTGTCCCTTCACGAGAGCGGAGGGGGATTTCGTTGAAGCGCATGATACATCTGCATCATACCTTGTCGCTGAACGAACACTGACCGCGTGAGAGATCAAGAATCATTGTAAAAGCCAGCTTGTCTGGAGTACATGTAGCTATCCAGCTAATGTTTGGTGATGGTTCTTCTTCTGGGTTACTCGCCGAGGCTGACGGTTAGTCTTAGCTCTCGCTGTGGTGCTTGACAATATGGCCCTTTGCCTTGGTTGGTCTGCAGTATAAAAATCTTCTTGGGCGTGGGCGTAGGGTTCTGTACATTAAAGATTAGCGTACATGTCCTCCAGTCACTCGGGTACAAATCTTGAAGTCGCGCTTTCACAATAGTATATTCTGTAGTATCTCTCTACAAAGAACTATCTTTATTTCATGTAATCATAATACCCGTAAAGAAAAGGGTCTCATTCTGACGACACTTAGGATTGCTCAGTGAAGCCCTGTCAAAGCTTCATGCGGTTGGGTCAGTTGAGTGCAGTCGATGTAGAATTCGGGCGCTTGAACCACCAGTGAAGATACCATTTGATCGAGAGATTCAGTACAATTCAACGTCTTCACATCATCTGTCGTGGCTGGGGTACCTGCTGTTCGTATTCCCGCATCAGGTATTGGAAGTCAAACTGCCCGAACCCCCCCTGGAAAAGCGATAAACTAGCTTCAGTGGAAATAATCCCCGCCCCCCACCAAATAACTGTTATAACCGCCGTATTAAATATAAAGTACATAAAATTTCTCCCCCCTCCCTCCTTTCAATCTATGTGATGACAACGCAATCTGTTCACCCTTGTGGCCAATCGTAGAGTACTCTAATCTTTGTTAAATGAATTCATCTTATTCGGGACTTGTCCTGAGAGACCACCCAGATGGAGTGGTCTGCTAACATATACCTATGAATCCTTCGTACCACTTGATTAGGCAAAGCTTTGACATTCCCGCAATCGAATATTGAGAATTCTACGTCAGTAGAAGGCATTTGACCACATTCATAAGCAGGACCTTCCAAATGGCCATGTGAGTCTGTGATTCCTTGCTTCTTGTAGAACTATCAATAACACTCCAATTATCCTCGGTGGGGGAAAGCAGTTTGGTTGCTCCGGAGGGGTGACGAAGCTGGAGCCAAAGCTGATGCCCAGGTGGTTTTACGTGCAATACTGATGAATGGATTGATCCGATTAGGTTCAAGGGTCCAAGTCTTTCTTTTCGAAAGAGGTTTAAAACCATCCTGTATTCAGACTCACTTTTGGAAATGTGGCAACTGCCACTATCTTCTTCGTCAGACCCCAAGAGCCGTCTCAAAGACGACTCTTCATGGCATAAGTACGACTTCAGGAACAATGAAAGCAGCGCGTAGAGTCTAATGTGTCGTTGTCCAGGCTGTGTTATGCTGCAGCGGCAGCCTAAATTTTCCTTTGGGGTTAAGGCCGAGTGAGCGACCTGTGAACGGTTCACACTCTGGTGTAGTGTTGAAGACGTGGTGGGGGAGGAGAGCTTGACGTAATGCAGAGCGCCGGTTGGGGGCGATTCGTCCGGAGGCAACCAAGGCGGTGTGAAGGAGAGGTGGTGATGGTGACCCTGGCGGGATTTTCGGTGAATCCTGCTTACTGTCTTCTTTGTGTCCAATGGGCCTACAGCCTATAATTCGACATCAAAGGTGATTCACTTGTGCAGCAGATTTTTTGACTTTGGGGAAGCGTCAGAATCCATCGTGTGGATCCTCAGTCCCTTAGGCCATTTGCTCCGTACAGTAAGCCGTGAATAGAACTTCCGTCAAGTCAGACGTGAGGAATCCTTAAAGCACAATAAGAGGGGCGCTTCAGTTTCATGATAACTGATCGTAACCACCTCCCCCCCCCCTTGACTGCTAGCGTGTTACGATTCTTGCATGGTTTGATCATGGCTCCGATGTTCTTGTTTGTCCACGGCGCGCTGCCGTATACCTATCTAGACATATCTTGAGGCTCTTTTGGGTTTGACCGGGCCCATGGTCGGTCGTAGCCTTGCCGCTATGGTAGGGGTTGCTCTCGCAGATCGGGCTATATTACTGTTCCAGCTGACCATTTGCTACGGATGTGTTTAGATCGTTGTAGTCGCTTGTGGTGAGGGGGTGTAAACATTTGTTTGTGGGGGGCATATCTTTGCTGTTTTGAGGATAGATGGCTTACCGGTGTGGTTCGAATTGAGGGCGGGAGTAGCTAATTTCGGAGGGCATGTAAAGACAAATATGACAGGGGTATCCTATATGGTACCGGCACCCAATAGTTTTGACCCGCCGCGTAGTAGTGTCTTTGTTCTGGTTCGTCTTCCTTTCATTTCTACAAGAACTGATCTGTAAAGACTAAGATCCATATCGAGTTTGCATAGCAGGACAGGGTTCCAAGGAGCCTAGCAGTTCCTCTTGTCTCACCTTCACCTTCAGTTGGGAGTTTAAGTGCTGCCTAATCCCGTTGTGGATAAACGTAACATGGAACTCGGCATCCTGTTGTGGCCGTTTAGGTGGTGAGATAGCGCTATGCGAGCCGTGGCCTTGGGATCCTAGTTTGGTCCTCTGTACCCACAGGAAAGGTGATGTGCGGAGACACCCAACAATCACCAGGTTTGTTCCACCCTGGCCTTCCTCTTGACCTTGTGCATTCATCTCAGGAGACACGATCCTCATGACTCATCCCACTGTCAGGTAAACCCAAGTGGGGTGTGTGGTGGCCGCTGTAGTGATGATCAAGTTGTCAACTGGGTCAACACACAGATGGTTTCTGCTATGCAGAGTTCGCCGCTGAATGGAGGAACTTGCTGGCAGGGGCCGTTGCTGTGTGTAGCTTATTTGTGTAAAATCTGATCTCTGCGGGTGCCGGTGCCCCGTACCGTTTGGTCGGGTACCCAGGGCCCTAAACCTCTGAACTGAAAGGTTTCCCTAATGTGAGGTTCCCTGATCACTACAAGAGGAGTGGTCCCTGATGTAGCAGTAAGCCATCCTCATTACATTCTTTCCAATCATTTGCACGATAGCTTCTTCATCATCAACCCTGGGTTCTGTCGCAGGAACCCCTTCATCTATGAACTCATCTCTCAACTGAAGCGTTCTCTTCTTTGATACCCTACCCGCTTTGAACGTTAGCCAGATGAGCTTCCAGCGCGGCCAAAAGCCCTGCGTTGTTTCTTCCTCCTGAGGCTTAGCAGGTGCAGTTTGGTTGGGTGGTTGAAATAGAGTTGATTTTAGTGGCTTAGCATTAAATTTTGTTTTTCGGTTTGGTTTGTTGAGTTGAGGTTGGCTTCTTGGTTGTTTTCGGTTTTGCCCCCTTAGCTGGGTTGGGAGGCGGTGCATCATCGTCACTGACTTCTTCCCCAGCGAGAAACCGCTGATACTTAGCAACCTTTGCCACATATTCCGGATAATAGGAACATTGCGGATGTCCCATGATAAGAGTATGGAATTGTCATACCAAACCTTACTCATCTTAGTGTTTCTTAATGAGAACTTCAGGGTAGTCCCTAAGCTTACTCACATAGGGCATGTGGATGGAGAGGCCAGTACTTTTGTGAAACCTGTGTCTACTCTGGAGGTGATTGATGATCAGCTTAGTAAAACAGACACCTGGAATCACAAGGGGATTAACTTTCTTCTTTCCCTCTGCATGAATAGTCAGATTCATCTTGTCCTCTATGAATGAGTGAATACACTATGTAAACTCTTCCCATATCCTCTCAGCATAATCAATATCTGCCCTGTTAACAATACCCCACAAAATCTGCAGCACAGGAGCTCTTGGTCTTTCAAATCCTGAGGTCTTTCCCCGGGGCAAAGATTGATAGAGTGGTCAAAGTGCCCTCCACGGCTGGTACATATCATTTGTCACGATACCAAAAATATTTCTGACTGAATTTGGGTAGCCCAAATCGTTGACAAAGGAGATTATAGTGTTCACATTTTGTGGAGGTGTGAATTTGTCGTTGTCAGTTGGTAATTGTAGTGCGTCTCTTAAAGTGGCTTTGGTGAGATAGAAGCGATGTTCATCAAGCTGACAGCTGTATCCTTTGTCTTTGTCAAATCTGATGGTGTTCTAGAATTGCTGGATGTAAATGGATGGAATGGTGGAGGAAGCGGTGAAGGCTCTGAAGAAGTTGGTGTTCTTCAAGATGTCCACGGCTATCTTGAATATGGGATTGGTTTGAGTTCTTTCCACATCCAGAAAACAGTTGCTTTTTCCCACTGGGACCCATTTGTCACGAGGCAAGATTTGCTCATCAGAACGAGTAGGTGGAGAAGCAGCAGCAACTGGAACCTCAGGAGCATTGATATTTGCATCAGCCATTGTAACTGCACACATACATCAGCGAAGACATACATACAGAGAGGTGATGTTAGATAAGAGCACATGCTCAAGGGTTAGACAGTTATAGACATAAGTCCAAGTCAAAATAGACACATTGATCATATTGAGGTGATAGTCAACTGAGATGTACAACACTTAAGTCAACGGAAGTTAACTCATGACAGTGGAAACAAAACTCAGTGACCAATACACAATGACCAAAACTCAGATGACATGACAAATCGCAGCTGGGAAAATACACCACACAAAACGCAGAGCATGCAAAAACCAAAACGCAGAGACCAATTTTATTAGACTAATCAAAACGCAAAAGGCAAAACGCAGTGCATACAAAATGCAATACCCAAAACGCAAAGAATATTTTAATAAAAATAGACAAAACGCAAAGACAAGACGCAATAGGCAACTAGCAATCAAGAAAAACGCAACTACCCAAAACGCAGGAATATTTTATTCAAGTTTAATCAAAACGCAATATTTTTGAAAAAATTTGAAAAAGTGGGTCCTACATTAGTACTAATGAGGGTCTTCAATCACAAAACGCAATTAATTGCGTTTTGTCCTGCTTAGCACAATAATATATTCAAAACGCAACAGCATACGCAAAACGCAAAGGCATTAATCAGGCAAAACGCAACAAGGATAAATCAATCAAAAACGCAACCAGGAACATTAACTAAAACGCCATCAAGAATTTTAACCAAAACGCAATCAAGAACATCTTAGGCAAAACGCAACCAAGAACTACACACCAAAACGCAACCAAGAACATGTAAATACTCAGATTCTATCTTTTAAAGCAAAGCATCCTAGGCAAAGAGGGATCATTATATACGTTCTATAATGCCTACTGACAATAATATCAACAACAAGTGGTCATTTCAAACATCTTACGACCACGATTTTGGCATTAAAAGACAACAATTGTTCAAAAGTTCCAAGGACCCTAAGCAAGCTATTGGGGAGACAATTAGAACATCAACCGGCATCATTACTACTCATATCTAACGAAAACCCATAACCCGAGCAAACAAAACTCAAATAACACACTAACCTAGATCGGGTTGATGATTTCCAACAAAATCCTAACAAAATGCGATTTAATGAAACTCGGGCCGAGATGATATAGATAAAGCATATATGGATGATAATAAACATAAATCATGCATTACCTAAACAAGAAATCACACGAATAGGCACAAATCAGGCAAATCGCAAAAGAGGGGTGCGTTTTGAGTTGAGAGAGAAAGAGAGGAATGTTTAACTGGTTTTTGGAGGTTTGGCTGGATTTTGACTTTTTGACTGAGTCAAAACGCAAAGGGGATTTTATACCTAGGTGAAACTTTCAATAATTGGCAGATATGGTCCCTTACTTTCTATTTTCATTTCTATTTAAGGCATAAGTAGAATTACAATGGGAGGATTATTTAAGAGTTCATAAATGTCACAAAAGGTTTCCTTTATATTTATAAGCCTAGAAACAAAAGCACATAACACATATTAAGACCCTAATCTTACTATAACTGACACATTTGGCCCTTTTTGAGTTAACACAAATTTAACTCCCCATTTAACCCATACCCCGTTAGTTACCAAACCTTTCTCATTATTTATACGAAGTATCAAAATGCCCGTTTGATGTCATAAATTTGAGAAACCACTCTCCCCCTCAATCAATGACCCGTTTTCTAATTAAAGTGCTTAGTCCATTGATTGATGTCAAATATTGAAATTAGCAAGTCCGATTGATTTTCAAAAACAATACATGTCCACTTGTAAACACAAAACAATTTCTGAAGAATCATAGACAAAAAATCATGATTGGATATGAAAAAAATACTTCTCTTTTGGATCAAAAAATAAATGCAACTGAAGCGTACATTAGATCCGGAGTTGCATATATAAAGTAATCCATTCCCGGAGAGCTTAATCACCCGCTGTTAGGAAAACCGTCTTTTGGCGACATCGTTTCCTTCCTCATTTTTCAAAACCGGTTTGCAGTCTGAAATTAACGGCAAGCCATTTAGAACATAGTTTTGAAAGTTGAAACTTCCGTTCGAGCTTCATGTAAAGAGCCCGTGTCATTAGTGAATGACATTTTCCTAATCCTAAATGGTTAATCGATAACGGAAGACATGATCTTGAAAAATATATATATATATAATATATATATATATATATATATATATATATATAATATATATATAATATATATACATCTATAGAGATATAAAATATTTGTATATTATATTTCCTGATTTTAAGGATTTTTTGTTGGGTTTAAAAAATAAAATTTTTTTGTATTTTAATTTTGATATGAAATATGTATCATATTACATAGGATCTTAAGAAATCTGTTACTCATCCTTATCATCCTGAAGACGTTTGAGTGTCTTTGCTTCATAAAAACTCCCCCCCCCCCCTTCATGCATGCAGGAAGAATGAATTCGATATCGTGCTCTATCAGAGCCTTAGTGAATATAATCCGCCAGTTGAATATTCTGTCCTCACAAATACAACTCAACCACTCCTTTCTCCACTTGTTCTCTAATGAATTAGTCGGATGTCGATGTGTTTAGACCTAGAGTGGCTAACCGTTGTTGCCAGCATAGAGCTTTATGGCACTCTGTTTGTCACAAATACAGAGGGATGTGATTGTATATAAAGCCATATCCGATAATTTGAGAACGCATCCATAGGATTTGGGCACAAAAAACAACCACATCAACGATGGTAATTCAGCCTCCTGAACGAGATGACGCTATTTCTTCTTTGATGACACAGCTAACTAACTTAGTCAACTTATCCACCAAGGAACGGAAGCACTACCAGATGGGGGGGTTTTTTTGCTTCTTTTCGAGGTCCTTGACATATCCCTGCATGAGCTAAACGTTGCGTTTGCTGTTAGGTGCCATGTCGGTGTCTTTCGAATACTAAAGACCCATTATAATGGTTCCTTTGAGATACCGAAAGACCTTATAACGCTTCAAGGTACTTTCTCTATAGGTTTAGATTGATATCTATCCACACATGCACACAGCAAAAACTAAGGTCAGTCCTACTGCTGTGAGATACATCAGGGATCCAATCATACTGCGATATGGTCTGGTCAATAGGGATTCTTGGAGTTCCTTATCCAGATTTTGTCGCTCCAACCATGGGAGTGTCAACAGGTTCACTTATAAAGATCAAATTTCTCTTTAAAATCTCATTAGCGTATTTAGATAAGTTTTGAAAATAACCTCTAGATCTGAGAAATTTTGTAAGCCTAAAGAAAAAGGAATATTTGACCCATCATCGACAGGTGAAATTTAGAGCTCATTTCATGTAGAAAAAACGTCCACAGCTTTGAGGTCGTTGAGCAAATATGATAATCATCAACATATATTTGAACATGAAGAGTGTGTTTGCCTGTTTTCCGAATGAACAAGGTTGGATCGACTACACCCTTGGAGAATCCTTGTGCCAGAAGAAACTTCGAAAAAGTGTCATACCACGCACGGGTTGCCTGCTTTAACCCGTAAAGAGCTTTCTTCAGATGGTAGACATGATGTGGATGATCTGGGTCAACGAAGCCTTCTGGTTGGCTCACATAGACTTCTTCTTTAAGCTCGCCATTTAAGAATGCAGTTTTCACGTCCATTTGATAAACTGTCATGTTTTTACTGGCAGTATTGGCAAGAAATGTTCTGATAGCTTCAGGTCTGGCGACCGGGGCAAAGGATTCTTCAAAATCAAGACCTTCTTCTTGACGATACCCTTTCGCTACAAGACGTGCCTTGTTTTTCAACACGACACCATACTCGTCAAGTTTCACCTTATAAATCCACTTGAGAGCAATAATCATGGCACAGTCCGGAGGTGGCACTAATTCCCATACGTCCAGTCGATCAAATTCATGGATTTCATCTTGCATGGCTTGAAACCAACAGTCTTCAGTAAACATCATGATTTGAAAGTTTTTTTTTTGGACTTTGGATTAATACCTCGAATTGTAAAGGCAACCAATAAGCAGCTGAAGAAAGCTGTTTCGAGTGGATACCGGTCGAGAAGGGTTCCCAATAATATTATCAAGAGAATTAAGTCGTCCATTTCCAGGGATGTTCATCGAGTTGATGGATTGTTTTGGGTGCAGTAATCCTGATTACCCCAAAAGATGATGCTTCAGAGTTCGGGTCTGGGGCGAACACATTAACAAATGGTTCATGCTCACTTGCAGCAAACAGATTTACTTCAAAAGAATGCTCAGCTGCAACATCGTGATGTACCGAAGATGATTGACGAGCCGAGGATGATGGTGAATGACTGCCTGATGGTGCATCGTGATCAAAGGAGATAGATACTGATGGACCTGTTGGAATGGCCGGGGTTGGAGCTGCGGGGACAGGATGCATCTGATGATCACCCGTTGGAGTCTCAAAATATTCATCAAACATCGGTTGAAACAACAACTCCAAGTCTTTATTGGTGGGAGGTACATACGGTATAGCAGGAGCAAAATTAGGTACGAGCCCTGAACTGATAGGTCCATGCTTCAAAAGGTTAGGAGCAGGTCTTGAACTGGAGTGTACAGGAGCCATTTGCTCAGTCAGCTCATTGAATGTGACGTGAATAGTTTCCATGATTTGTCGGGTCCGTTTGTTGTAGATTTTGTAACCCTTCCTGTTTGGTGCGTAACCAACAAAGAACCTAATGTCTGCTTTAGCTTTCATTTTGCCAAGATCTTTGCTGCCGTTTGTTGGGTAGCAGAGAGCCCCAAATATACGTAGGAAAGAAAGATCCGATTTCTTGTCATGCACTAGTTCATATGGGGTTTTGTTGTGAATAGTATGTATTAGGGATCGGTTTTGGGTGTAACAGGCAGTAGCCACAGCTTCTGCCCAAAGAAACAAAGGAGCTTTGGAGAATATTAGCATTGTCCGAGCAGCTTCAACAAGAGTGCGATTCCCCGTCACGTCAACAACACGCCATTCTGCAAGTAGTTCTCGAAACGGTCCTTCTCGTGGTAATGCCAACGCTTCTCATAGTAATCATCCATAATCTTTAGTAACAATTCGCCATTATCATCCGCACGAACCAGACAGTTTGTTAAGACCGACTTCAATTGTTTTAAACAGATTGATTACAAAAGCGGGATCCCTCATCATCCTTGTGAAATCAAAAACTGTCACCCATGTCAAACTGGATAGTCATCGACTATTACCAAAATGTATTTCTTCCCATTTATACTCTGCACTCTCAGCGGTCCGCATAAATCCATGTGACGGTGTGTAACACTCTGTAATGGGTTAATCGTCTTTGGGTTTTGTGGTGCTTTCATGCTCGTTCCATAGTTGGCATGCAGAACAAAAATGATCCTTTTCAAACTTAAATCGAGGTAAGCCTCTAACAAGATCTTTACGAGCTAAGATCTTGAGGTGCCAAAGTTTAAGTGAATCAATCAGGCGACGATGCCAATAGCCATAACCAGATTTGTTCTTGGAGCTTTATACAGTAAAAAATGGAAGGACCTCATCAATCTTCCAATAGAAATGGGTGTATAAGTTTGTACCAACCAAAACACTTCCTTTAAATAAGGTCGCAACCACTAAGTCTCGACGAAAGCCATGTGTGCTTTCGATGCAACTTCAAGATCTGAATCACAAAATTGACTCGACAGAGAAAAGTGTCCCAAGTCCCTTCTACATAGTATACCCGGGAAATTACACTATACCACCAATGACATTAACCCCATAAGCCCATACTTGCACCAAAATGGTCGTTTCAACTTTTGCTGAATCGAACCAGTCCCAATAAACTTTTCACGAAGTCCTGAGCCGGGAGCGATCTCCATCATATTTTTGGGAGCAGCCGGAGTTCTCCAAATACCAGAGAACGATCGTAACAACCTCAGATAAGATTGATGCATTAGATGGACCAGCTTGTGATTACTGACCCGGCTGAGGACAAATTGGCCATGAATATATGCTGAAGCATCGGTTCATCATCAACAATTGAATCAAAAGCGTCACATTCATCTGCTTGGAAATAGTTGTCCCTCATTCAGAGCTAGTCTTGGACGGTGAATTATCCACATCTGCATCAAAGGGTTTCCTTCCCTGTTACCAGCCAAAAAAGTAGTTCCTCTTTATCCAAAACTGCACCTATTCTCTTGGCTTGCTCAGCAGCATTTGTCCGTAGAAATACTTAGAAGCTGTGTTGACCTTCGGCTGAGTACCTTCCCTGCAATATGTCCAACCCATTACAGTTATAACACTTACCTGTTTTCCTTGACCTCATTGCATTCCCAGCTCTATTCTGGTCCCCCCGCCATTGCCACATCACCATTTTCCCCCCGAGCAACATACCTCAGATTCTGATTCTGATTCTGTCTCCCTGTGAAACATTCTAAACGACATACCCACCATCTTGAAATGGTATGCCTTGATTATGTGTTAGAAGAGTTTCGAAGTTGATTGTTCATCTGAGAAGTGTAGCTCGGAATGAGTGCAAAAGTGCCATTTGTTTTGGTAGGTTGTTAAGTATATCATCAGTTTGGTGTATCCAGATCAATTTGTGAGTTTTTCAGGGAATTGTGGATATGTAGTGATTGAGGGTATGTTGATGAAGAGGGATATTGATGAGACTGGACTTAGTGGATGATTAGAGCATGAGTGGACTGTTAAAACAAATGCAAGTTGATCATTGGTAGCAGGAGCGATTCTTTCAATAATCAGTCGATCTTGTGCAGCATGCTTCTCATGTTGTTTTAGATATGCATACAATTGTTCATGATTTGTCTCTTTCAGACCTTTGTTGAGTTTAACAGCTGTCACAAACCTATCCTATTCAGGTGACATGTTATTCACAAACTTGGAGTTCAGCTGAGTATTAGGCATTGTCATTCTGATATTCCTCATGTCGTTGACCAGCTTGCGAAATCAAACATAGTACTCATTGATGTTTTCACCTGGAAGCATCTTGAACAGCTCAAATTCATCGTACAACTGTGATTCTCTGTCTTCTTTGGTGAGCTCAGAACCTGCAAGAAGCATTTTGACGTTGTCCCAAATTGCTTTTGCTTCAATGTTGTGATTGATGAGCTTGTAGATATCTTTGGGTAATCCTTGAAGTACAATATTGGTTGCACGGACATCTGCATCGTATCGCTTCTTCTCCGTGTCACTTAGATCCTCATAGGTACGAGGCCTTTCTGGTCCAAGTAGAACACCTCCCTCAGGGGTAGTTCCAAGTGTATTCCTTGTGGTTCCAAGCTCAAATGGTCCTTGATCAATAGACTGGAGAATTAGCAATCCATTTTCCTTTCCTCTACAGTACAATCGGATTCGTTGTGACCATGATTCGTAATCAGTCCTATCGAGCATAGGAGGGCGGGTATCGGAACCGGCCGCTTGAATATCATCAGAATTACTAGACATGATTGATTGTTTGTGTTATGATAAACTTTGGATCGGTACAATGATTAGTGATTGTATGTTAAAAGTGATGATTGTTTGTTGATATAGGTGATATGTTGTTTGTTTGTGATTTGGTTTGGTTTAATTAAGTTTACGAAATGCAATACACAAGTCTCAGTCAGGAAATCTAGACAAGTCTCAGTCAAGAATTTCAGACAAGTCTCAATGTTGAGGATTAGACAAAACTCAGTGAGGTGTCCTAGACAAAACGCAGTCAAGAAGCAAAGACAAAACGCAATGAAGAATTTTTTTTGCCAGGGATTCTTTCCACCAAAACGCAATAAGGGTCTTCAACTTGGGACAAAACGCAGGACACAAAACGCAATGAGAAGGAGACAAAACGCAGTGACGTGTCTTGGGCAAAACGCAATCAATTCTTGAGACAAAACGCAATCAAGAAATTAATTGGGCAGAGTTTCTCCTAGTCAAAACGCAATGAGGGTCTTCAACTTGAGACAAAACGCAATACACGAAACGCAACCTGTAGTGTTAACCAAAACGCAATACACAAAACGCAGCTGACAAAATGCAACTGCTGTACTACACTAGAAGACAAACTGCAGTGTAATATTCTCTGACAAAACGCAGAGACAAAATGCAACTAAGAAACGTCTTCCAGGGAGACAAAACGCAATTTCCAGAAAAGCTTCAAATCACCAAAAATCACCCTTTTGAACGTTTAAGCTTGGATTTTCTTGCACAACTTGGTACTAGAAGGCTAAAACTACACTAAAAACACTAACTTTAACACCACAAACGTGAGAATCAAAGAAAGCCAATGTGAAAACCATAAACCTTCAAAAACTAAATTTTTGATTAATTCTTCCAAGAGAAACGCACATACAATCTAAGTAATCATCCCATGTGCTCTGATACCAATTGTAGTATATTGGAAATCATAACACAATCAAGGATTGATGGTTGGCCGATTCTAGAGAGAGAAAATGGGAAGTTCTAGTGAGAGAAAGACACTTAGTGTGTGTTTGTTATACAATGAACAACCAACCCCTCTCAATGGCTGAGAGGGGGTTTAAATACAAGAGTTTATGTGCCCTAAGTGGGCTATGGAGTGGGCTAACATGAGGGTAAAGACCCGGCCCAACTCCATAAGTCATATGGTAACTAAACGATTAATATTAAGACTACGAGCTAACCTATGCTAGACATAACACGGGGTGACCGAATCTTTTTCATGATCCTAACATTAACCTTAAAACATATAAGGCATTATTTATTTATTTTTTAGCCCAAACAATGATCTCATCCACTATGAAAAGGCCTTTATAATTTGACAACCTTTAATATATTTCATTTAAACATCGCCAAAACCAAAAAAAAGACCAAAAGTGTTTTTAACAACCCCAAAGTGCAAATATAAGTTACAAGGTGTGAAACATAGGTTATCGAATCGCAGAAGCCTTCATAACATTAGTAAAGATTCAATCAAAAGAATACATCTTAACATTATTGAAGATGGTCTCCTTAGATGTCCATTTCATGGAGAAAGACATGTCATTACAAAATCAGGCCTAAAGGGTTGTTTAAACAACAACATCAAAGTGAATAAAATGATGTGCTAATAATGAGACTCTATATGTTAGAGTTAGCTTCTGAGAGATAAGATTGATGTGTTTTGTATGTTCCACCACTGATGACTAAATGTGTAAATAGACTACTTAATTAGACATATATTCACCTAAACATCTAAAATCAAAATTTAATAATTTTTACCATAACCCAGCTTTCACCTATAAGTTAGAAGCTACAAACTCTCATGCTGATTTTGCATGTATGTGTGATTTTTAAGCATTTGGTAATGATAAATTACTATTTGACTGTAATAAGTAGAGATTTTAAATGCTACTATACTAGAACACAATGTCTTGTTAAGGTTAGAACATCGGATGTAATAACACTAACCCCTACACCAAAACCAAAATGACGCTTGTCATAACATGTTATGGTACCTATATGCCAAATGGGTTGTGAGACAAGTTATCTGGCATGCGCCGTAATAACCTGTATTTATGTGTGTGTTTTTTTAATTTATTTATTAAAGATAGTGTATTTGTGGGTCAAAAGAAAATGATTTGACTTATGTTGTGAGAAATGGTGTTTTTGTAAAAATGGCACAGATCTTAAATCACACAACCAACCTCCCCACTGTGATTTTTTATTAATACATGTATAGTAGACAAGTCCTTAAATGAGTTCTTGCCAAATAATACAAAAGAAATTAATAGTCCTCAACACGGATGCTATCACAAACAATACAAGAAATTCACACTACAAATACCCTTGATTTTAGCTATCTAAACAAACTAGAAGTTATGATCAAGATGATCAAATCCTAAAACTAGAAAACTGATGTGATAAGCTTTGAGATAGAGGAAACGGATGAGATAGATAGACCAAACAGAATGCATGAACCCTAGCTCAATCCTTATGTATATATAGAGCCAATTTTCACTTTAGCCCCTGCATAATAGAAAGAAGCAAAAACTATACAGAACTTGTTAGCAGTTAGAAAAATATTTCAAATGAAACTATGAACTTTCATAAGCTTGCTAAAGTTTATTAATACTTTGAACACCCTCCCTTAAGCTTATGATCCAAATAAGTTCAACATACCCAGCTTTTTAGTTAACAACCCATGCTGAAATGACCCAAGACCTTTGCTTAGGATATCAACCACATTATTCTTAGAATCAACTTTAACTGTTTTAATTAAACCAGATGAAACCTTTTATCTTACTA
>BQNB010024535.1:0-60597 GCA_026074375.1 Tanacetum coccineum | reverse complement strand
AAATATGTTCAGAAAAATTACTGGTTACGCGGTAATCACTTTTATGTGACAATAAAAGACCAAAAGTCAAAGGGTAAAATAGTCATTTAAAATTTCAAAAATTTCCGGATGTTACAGTACCTACCCCTTAAAGAAATCTCGTCCCGAGATTAAATTTGTGTTAACCGTTTGTGTGACCAAGAAAAGATTTAAGATTTAATAAACCAGTTCTAAACAAGACGCTGATAACTTTATTCAGCAAAATTAGATGTTTCGACACTTCTCCATATACCAAAAATTTTGGCTAAGTTTGACCAGGATATTTAATCCATCAAAATGGGTATCTCAAAAAAAATATCATTACAGATCTTATGACTGATATAACCGCGTTAAAAAAAGTCTCTTAATAGTGAAATCATCAAGAAGAAAGTGTAGTCACGTGAGTGTGTCTGTATAAAGTTTTAAATGTTCCAGGACGGAGTCTCTTTTCTGCTATCTGTAATGTTCGATGATTCACATCAACGTGGCTTATGGATGTAAGTACCCAACTTACTTGGCAGTACTAGGATGTATCGCGACCTAAGTCTTCGTACTAGTGGCCCGAAATGAATAGTTCGACTATCTGTTTCGTCGGTAGGTGTTTATCTGGTTTAAGGGGGGTTGCATTACCTATTGGATAAAGTTGTACCAGCTGGGACCGCTCCAGGACTCAACAGCAGCGACCATAACGTCAATCCTATAACAAATGGTGATGGGATGTAGAGAGTGAGGACATTTCGAGAAACAATATCCCCAGAATAAAGTTCAACAAATGGGAGGAGCTCGTGGGGGAGCTTATGCGATAGACGGCGGAATATGGTATTCAGTCGTGAGTTTGAGGATGAATCAGCTCCATTAGTTCAAGTGTGTAACAAGTCTGTTAGTTCCACGAACAGTTTGTGATTGTAAGGATTTGTAACGGCGAAAGTAATATCTTAAGAATGAGATCATGTAGTTCCAAGTGAGGCCTTAAAATTTTGCTGAGTGGTAAGACACGATTGTGCTTCTAAACCTTTTTAACGGATTCCGGTGATTATCGGGTTCGAGTTCATACTCGTGTCATATTGGATACCATTAAGCCAACTCATTTATAATTCATTACTTACTTAAAGGAGCGTCCTAATTTAAGAAAGTAAGAAATGATAAACTTATGGTTCGGGGATTTACAATTTCTTTATTTAACTGAAGAGGCGTCCCAATCCTTTCAAATAAAGAGATTATAAATCATCCTACTTAATAATTTTCGATGCAATACGCGTACTCACATAACCTTCAAGGTGATGGATAACATGACGATGCATGTGCTTCTAATGAGTATGGGGCGAGTGTTTAAAACTCGTCTTCGAAGGCGGGGAGTAAAACTACCAAGGAATATCGACCTAGAGTTCAAGATAGTTAATGAGTACTCGGTTAGAGTAAACAAGGTAAAGGTCTCTATGAACGAGTCAACATAGCGATTATCATATCAATCCTCCTATTACAAGTCCCGCCCATACAAGACTTGTAATACTTAGATTCATACATAATCCCATGTAAACAGAACTGTGACGGGTCTTGTTAACATAGCAATTATCATATCAATCCTCATATTACAAGTCCCGCCCATACAAGACTTGTAATACTTAGATTCATACATAATTCCATGTAAACAAAAATTATGACGGTCTCCGTGTAATACGATATTGTATAAAGCTATGAAGAAAAATAATATTCTTAGAGACCATTGTTTAACTTACAATGTCTGAGAACGAAGTGAGACCATTGTGCAACTCACAATGTCTAAGAAGTAAAATGAGACCATTGTGCAACTCACAATGTCTTAAGAAATGTTCTAGTATTTATATAATTAACTCTTATATAAATAAACGTACGATATACGCAAAAGGAATGCAAGCATATATATTATATATATGTATGTCATGTAAGCACTTAAGGTAACAAGTAACCTAAGCAAGTAAGCAAGTAGTGTGTATGCACTTTGAAAATGTTTGCTGTGATGCAATGCTTGTGAAAACGGTTATAGTCTAGGGTAAAATATGCAACCTAGTTCTCTATAACAAGTGCTCTGATACCAATCTATAACACCCCCAAAAATGTGTCGCAGCGGAAATGTGTCCGGGGACGTTACGTCATAATACACAACGCTAGATACAAGAGAACAACCTCTAAATGTGTCGTTAGAAAAGTAATCTCGTTGATTTTCTTGAAATTGATATAACATTTGTCCCATAATTGCATCACAATGAAAAGCTTGAAAGTAATACAACGAGATTTGATCATTTGTAGGTAAGAAGAAATCTATGAATGAAATCTTGTTAATTTAGACTCCAGTGCACATCAGATAATCCAAGCATCTAATTCACCTTAGAAAAACATGCTTAAAAGTGTCAACATAAAGTTGGTGAGTTCATAGGTTGGTTTAAATATAAATGTTGAACCAAAGTTCTGTAAAGTATGTATGACCGTTTCAATCCTTAAATGTTCTTCCAAAGTGTATGTATGATTTTTAGAAACCAAAGAGTTGTAAAGTATGCATGACCATTTCAATCCCCAAATAGTCACAAATGTACGTATGAAAATTGGACCTCAATTGTCCAAAGTATGTATTGCCACTTTATTCAAGGCAACGTAAATGTTCAAGTGTGTATAAAACCATGATTACCATTACTCTAAGTTCATGAAACTGTGACGTAGACTTGTATGTATGCCACTTTATTCAAGGCACAGTAAGAGTGTACCCATCGTAGGTGTTCCCTCCAAGAACACCCGGGCATTAATGAACATAATATGTACCCATCATAGGTGTCCCCTCCAAGAACACCCGGGCATTAATGAAAATAATATGTACCCATCATAGGTGTCCCCTCCAAGAACACCCGGGCATTTCTGAAAATATCCATGTGTATGTAATTGTTGGCCCTGAAGACTCAACCAATCGTATTCCGACATGTTATAACGTTCGTTTGCCCAGTGATAGCTAATCACCCGAACGGGGATTGTCAATCCCGAATAGATCTATTTCATAACATTCGCGCTCACCCTCCAAGTGATTTACAGTTCATGCAACCTAAGCTAATCCATAATCATTCGAGTAAAAGTATAGTTGTTGCATCCATGAGTAAAAAAAACAATGTTGTATCTCACCGTGAGATATGCATATGAGTGTATAACCAAGTTATAGCGAGTGTTCACGCCCAAAAATTAGACCAAGTATTGTATCTCATCGCGAGATATATAAATAAATATGTAAACCAATTTGTAATCAACCATGTAAATGCATTTGTAAACAAGCATGTTCTCACCCCAAAATATTGTAAAACGAGTAAAACATGGGGCTATAAACTCACATTGATGATGAAGAACGATTGGCAGGAATGTACACATTGAGTACAAGACGAAACGGAAACTGGAACGGCTCGACCAAGAAGTTACAGCTTAACTTAACTGCTAAGTCCCACTAGCCTAGGATAATGAATTTGGGTTTCCCGATGAATGATTGTATCAACGCGACACGTTGATAAAAATTTAGATTTCCAAGTTGTATTAGTTTGGTGGTTGGTTAAATAAAATAAATCAAAAGTAACGCAAAGTATGTAATATATCTCGTATATAGTACATATGAAAAATGAACAAGTATATAATTCGTATCGTGAATTATATAATAAAGACAAACAATCCAACGATTAATATGAAATGTATAATACTTTGCAAGTATTATATAAGAAGTGTGAGTAAATAATTAAACCAAATATTTCGACCCATTTTCTGAAATCACCACTTAATTAAACAAAAAGTTCTTGCATAAACGTAATCGTACGTTTTAAGATTACCAATTAAGTTAAACGATGTTTGTAAAGCTTTTACAAAGGTTATGATTTTACCTTCTAGTCAGGAATTTATAAAATAATATTTTATAAATTAATCTTTCGTCTTATTGACGGGTCGTAGCTAAAATCGTTGTTTCATTTGTAAAAGTATAATTCTTATCCGTTGTCGAGTTATTGTATAGTTATAATTTAATATACCTTTAAAATATAACTTAGTCCCTTTTACCGGGTTCTAAAATAATAGAAGTTTTAGTGAATCAATAATAAATATAGGAAATTATATAAATTTCGTCGAGACCTTTCCGTTTATATAACTTTTCCCATATTTATGAAGTCTAATGTTTTTTTCCACTTAATAACCGAAATCAATATTCCAACATCTGTGTGTTTTAAATATCTATATATATATTTATATATAAACTAAATCAAAGTAATAACTATCACATTTATTTAACCATTAACCACCACTTAGTTCGGTTTATGTAATATTGTGTGGTGTTTATTTTGATGAAAACAAATATATGTGTATAAAACTTTTTTATATATAGTAAAAGTTATATTTGAAATGATAAATGTCATTGTTTAGGTTTAATTGTGTTAAGTTTTTTATATGTTTTGTATTACTATCAGTTCGAGGACTCGTTTAAGCCTCTAACGGTGATTTAAAATAAGAAACTTGCGCCATTGCGTTCTCAATATTGATTTTTCCCATAAAAACGAGTATTCACTCGACAATTTTCATAAACGTTTTATAAAATTTATTTAAAACGTTTATTATTTATGTGTATATTTCCGATAAACCTTGTACGTAAAAATGATTTTTTACTCGAATATTTGCATCTTCAACAAACGTCACTGAATAAAATGATGACTAATTTATTAAATATTTTTATTTAATAAAAAGTGTTAATTAAATATAATTTAATTATTTTTTTGTTTCTATAATCTTGCGAGGGCATTTCAGTCACTTTCTGATTGTTTTCGGGTCTCGGTCAAAACTAAAAAGTTGTCCGGAATGTCGTTTTACATCAAATTGTTTGAGTCGGGTCGTGAAAACGTGATTTTGCGGTTCGTTTTTGATAAGTCAGCTTAGGAATAATATATATCTTTTTCGTTTTCAAGTCAAATAAGTTAAAAATAACTTGCACATGAGAGATGTAATAATAAATATGATTTATTATTTAAAATATGTTCTGAAAATTTTACCGGTTACGCGGTAATCGCTTTTACGTGACAATAAAAGACCAAAAGTCAAAAAGTCAAGTCAGACCAAAATGTCATAGGGGTAATATAGTATATAAAATTTCTAAAAATTGTTGGATGTTACATTACCTACCCTTAAAAAAATCCCGTCCCGTGGTTTAAAATTTGTGTTAAACGTTTGTGTGACCAGAAAAAGATTTAAGATTTAATAAACCAGTTTAAACAAGAGCTGATAACTTTATTCAGCAAAATTTAAATGTTTCGACACTTTTCCTTATTACCAAAAATTTTTGGGCTATGTTTGGACCAATGATATTTAATCCATCAAAATTGGTATCTCAAAAAAATAATTCATTACATACCCCTATGTATTGTTTTACATCAAGTTATAAGAAAAATCTTTAATTGTGATAAGCATCGAAGGGAAAAGTGTAGTCGCCGTGAGTATGTCTGTATAAGGTTTCAAATGTTCAAGGACGGGGTCTCGTTTCTGATATCTGTAATCTTCGATGATTAATAACGGACGAGGCTAATGATGTAAGTATCCAACTTACTTGGCAGTACTAGGATGTATCACAACCTAAGTCTTCGTACTAGTGGCCCGAAATGAATAGTTCGACTATCTCTTTCGTCGATAGGTGTTTATCTGGTTTAAGGGGGGTTGCATTACCTATTGGATAAAGTTGTACAAGCTGGGATGTATCGCGACTTAAGTCTTCGCACTAGTGGACCGCTCCAGGACCAACAATAAAACCTTAACATTCATAACTATAACAAACGGTGATGGGATGCCGAGTGAGGACATTTCGAGAAACAATATCCCCAGAATAAAGTTCAACAAATGGGAGGAGCTCGCGGAAGAGCTTATGCGATAGACGGCGGAATATGGTACTCAGTCGTTAGTTCGAGGATGAATCAACTCCATTAGTTCAAGTGTGTAACAAGTCTGTTAGTTCCACGAACAGTTCGTGATCGCGAGGATTAGCAACGGCAAAAGTAATAACTTAAGAATGAGATAAGGTAGTTCAAGAGAGGCCATAAGATTTATGCGGAGTGGCAAGACACTATTGTGCTTCTAAACCTTTTTAACGGATTCTGGTGATTATCGGGTTCGAGTTTATACTCGTGTCATATTGGATACTATTAAGCCCACTCATTTATAATTTATTACTTACATAAAGGAGCGTCCTAAATTTATGTAAGTAAGAAATGATAAACTTATGGTTCGGGATTTACAATTTCTTTATTTAAAACTGAGAAGGCGTCCCAATCCTTTCATATAAAAAGATTTATAAATCATCATACTTAATAATTTCCGATGCAATATGCGTACTCACATAACCTTCAAGGTGATGGATAACATTACGATGCATGTGCTTCTAATGAGTGTGGGACGAGTGTTCCAAACTCGTCTTCGGAGACGGGGAGTAAAACTGCCAAGGAATATCTACCTAGAGTTCAAGATAGTTAAGATGTGTACTCGGGTTAGAGGTTAATAAGGTAAAGTATCGATGACGCCAGTCAACATAGGCAATCATCATATAAATCCCTCCTAGTACAAGTCCTCCGCCCATACAAGACTTGTAATACTTAGAATTCACACCTAATTTATGTAAACAGACAATGTGTCGGGTTTTGTTAACATAGCAATTATCATATCAATCCTCATATTACAAGTCCTGCCCATACAAGACTTGTAATACTTAGATTCATACATAATTCCATGTAAACAAAAATTGTGTCGGTCTCCGTGTAATACGATATTGTTTAAAGTATGTAAGAAAAATATTATTCTTAGAGTCCATTGTTTAACTTACAAATATCTGAGACGAAATTGAGCCATTGTGCCATACTCACAATGGTCTGGCAAGTAAAATGAGTCCATTGTGTAACCCTACAATTGTGTGTGGATAAATGAGACCATTGTGCAATAACATTGTCTTATGAAATTGTTCTAGTATTATATAATTAACTCTTATTTATAAGTTATAAACATACGATATAGCAAAGGAATGCAAAGCATAGTTATTATATATATATCTATATATATTATAATATATATATATATATATATATATATATATATATATATATATATAATGTATATATATATATATATATATATATATATATATGTAATGTAAAGCACTTAAGGGAACCAAGTAACTCTAGAAGTAAGAAGTAGGGTGTATGCATTTTGAAAAGTATTTGCTGTGATGCAATGCTTGTGCAAACGGTTATGTCTAGGTAAAAATATGCAACCTAGTTCCCTATAACCAGTGATCTGATACCAATCTGTAAACCCCAAAAAATTGTTGCAGGTATATGTGCCGGGGAGTTACTTCATAATATACAGGCTAGATACAAGGAGAACGACTTTAAATGTGTCGTTTGAAAAGTAATCTCGTTGATTTCCTTGAAATGATATAACATTTGTCCCATAATTGCATCACAATGAAAAGCTTGAAAACAACACAACGAGATTTGATCATTTGTATGTAAGTAGAAGTCCATAATCATGATGAAATCTTGTCAAAATTTAGACTCCAGTATACATCAAGTAGGCCAAGCATCTAATTCACCTGAGAAAAACATGCTTAAAAAGTGTCAACATTAAAGTTGGTGAGTTCATAGGTTTTTGTAAATACAATGTTGAACCAAAGTTCTGTAAAGTACGTATGACCATCTCAAACCTTGTGTGTTTCCTAAAATGTATGTATGAATGTTATAATTCAAAGAGTTGTAAAATATGCATGACCATTTCAATCCCCAAATAGTCACAAAATGTACGTATGAAAATTGGACCGCAATTGTTCAAAGTATGTATTGCCACTTTATTCAAGGCACGTTAATGTTCAAAGTGGTATCAAACCATGAATTACCATTACCTAAGTTCATGAAACTGTGCGTAGACTTGTATGTATGCACTTTATTCCATGGGCACAGTAAGAGTGTACCCCATCGTAGGTGTTCCTCTTATGAACCACGGGCATTAATGAAATAATATGTACCCATCATAGGGTGTCCCCTCAAGTACCCTAGGCATTTCTGAAAAATGGTTCATGTGTATGGTAATTGTGGCCTAAAACAAATAGACTCAACCAGTCATTGTTCTGACATGTTATAACGTTCGTTTGCCCAGTGATAGCTAATCACCCAAACGGGGAATGTCAATCCCGAATAGATCTATTTCATAACATTCGCGCTCACCCTCCAAGTGATTTACAGTTCATGCAACCTAAGCTAATCCAAAATCATTCGAGTAAAAGTATAGTTGTTGCATCCATGAGTAAAAACCAATGTTGTATCTCACCGTGAGATATGCATATGAGTGTATAACCAAGTTATAGCGAGTGTTCACGCCCAAAAATTTGACCAAGTATTGTATCTCATCGCGAGATATATAAATAAGTACGGTAAACCAATTGTAATCAACCATGTTAAATGCATTTGTAAACAAGCATCGTTTCTCACCCCAAAAATATATTGTAAACCAGTAAAAAACATGGAGGAGCTATAAATGACTCACTGATGATAAGAACGATCTGGCAGATAGATAATAATCACACACAACGGAATACTCCCCCCCCCCCCCCCCCCCCCCCCCCCCCCCCCCCCCCCCCCCCCCCCCCCCCCCCCCCCCCCCCCCCCCCCCCACCCCCCCCCCCCCCCCCCCCCCCCCCCCCCCCCCCCCCCCCCCCCCCCCCCCCCCCCCCCCCCCCCCCCCCCCCCCCCCCCCCCCCCCCCCCCCCCCCCCCCCCCCCCCCCCCCCCCCCCCCCCCCCCCCCCCCCCCCCCCCCCCCCCCCCCCCCCCCCCCCCCCCCCCCCCCCCCCCCCCCCCCCCCCCCCCCCCCACCCCCCCCCCCCCCCCCCCCCCCCCCCCCCCCCCCCCCCCCCCCCCCCCCCCCCCCCCCCCCCCCCCCCCCCCCCCCCCCCCCCCCCCCCCCCCCCCCCCCCCCCCCCCCCCCCCCCCCCCCCCCCCCCCCCCCCCCCCCCCCCCCCCCCCCCCCCCCACCAAGCGGCTCGATCAAGAAGTTGCGGTTTATCTTAACGGCTAAGACCCACTAGCTTAGGATAATGTATTTAGATTTCCCGATGAATGGTTACATCTACGCGACACGTTGATAAGGATTTAGATTCCCAAGTTGTAATAGTTTGGTGATCGGTTAAATATAATAAATCAATGTAAACGCAAAAGTGTGTATATATTCCGTATTTATATTACATATGTAGAAATGAACAAGTATATATTTCGTATCGTGAATTATATAACGAAGAAGACAATCCAAAGATTTATAGTGAAGTTATATAATACTTTTCAGGTATTATATTAAGGAACCGTGAGAAAATAATTGAAACAAAATATTTCGACACCAATTTAATTAATAAAAAGTTCTTGCATAAAAGTAGACACACGTCTTAAAGTTATGAATTAAACAACCGATGTTTGTAAAGCTTTTACAAAAGTTATGATTTTACCTTCTCGTCAGGAATTTATAAAATAATCTTTTATAAATTAATCTTTCGTCATATTGACGGATCGTAGCTAAAATCGTTGTCTCATTTGTAAAAGTATAATTCTTATTCGTTGTCGAGTTATTGTACAGTTATAATTTAATATATCTTTAAAATATAACTTAGTCCCTTTTACCGGGTTTCTAAAATAATAGAGGTTTAGTAAAACATTACTAAATATAGAAATTTATATAAATTTCGTCATGATCTTTCCGGTTATATAACGTTTCCCATATTTATAAAATCTAATGTTTTTCCACATTCCAAACAACCCGCGTGTTTTAAATATCTATATATATATATATATATTTATATCTAAAAACTAAAACAAAGTAATGAATATCAGATTTATTTAACCATTAACCATCATTTAGTTCCGATTTATAATTTATAAATCTCGTGTTATATTTATTAGTCAATTGTATAAACCAAAAGAACCCTTGTTGGTCTTTCTGCTATACCAAACGCACTTTAGTGGTCCTGCTCACCCAATCACCCTGTATGTGTTAAACTGCAAAAACCAAAACACTCCGGTTTGGCAAATTGCCAACCAAACCTTGTAAGGTTTTCTACTACACCAAAAGTCACCCTCTTGGGTCAAACCAAACGTACCTTATTTGGTGATTAACGAAACCAAACGCAGCCCTTGCTGCCGTTGTGCATTTTCGATTGCCCAACCAAACACCCCGTTATGGTGTTTTCTTATGCCAAACGCACCTCTTGGTGCAATTTTTAATACCAAACGCAGCCTATAGCTGCTGCCATAAAACAAACGCACCCTGTTTGGTGATTACCGTAACCAAACGCAGCCCCTTGCTGCCATTTACCAACCAACTGCACCCTTTGGTGCTGTCTTTATTACTAAACGCACCCTAAATGAGTCGAAACCCCGAAACAAACACCCTATTTTGTTTGTTAAAAACCAAACGCACCCTATTTAGGGTGGTTGTCCAAAACAAACGCACCCTAGTCGGTGCTACTATCAAACCGAACGCACCCTTGGTGCGATCTCGAGAACCAAACGCACCCTGGTGGTTATTAAAACCGAACGCGCCCTTGTGGTGGTATGACGGTGAAGCGGCTGTGTCTGCCGGAATAGGGGGAGGCTCGTGGAGGCGCGTGAGTGTGAGGATCGGATAGATCGGGTGATGGGGAGTATTTTTTGGATTCGGCGGGAAAAGTCCGCCGGAAAAGTTTTTCGGCGGCGACGACGGCTGGCCGGAGGAGGGGGCGGCTGGACATGGGGAGGGGGAGAGAATGTCATATGTGTGTGTTGTGTTTTTGAAAAAAATGAAATGAGATGTATATAATATATATATATATATATATATATATATATATATATATATATATATATTAAAACTTATAATTAAATGTGACAAGTTCTAATAAGTTTGGGGTAAATTTTGTAAATATTACCACAGGGACTAAAGGTGTAACTTTTGAGTATTATTTCGTAAAATAGTGGTTCGGGACTCGTTTGAACCACTTAACGGACGATTCAAAACACGAAACTTGCGCCATTGCGTTCCAAATAATTTTTCCCATAAAAACGAGTATTCACTCGACTAATTTTCATAAACGTTTTTATCAATTTATTTAAAACGTTTATTATTTATTTGTGTATTACTGATAAACTTTGTCGCAAAATGACCTTTTACTTGAATATTTGGGTTTTTAACCAACGTTACCGAATAAAATGATAAATAATTTATTAAATATTTTTATTTAATAAAAAGTGATAATTAAATATAATTTAATTATTTTCTTGTTTCTAAAATCTTGCGAGGGCATTTCAGTCACTTTCTGAACTGATTCATTTCCATTTTTGAACTCCAGTTCCCATTATCACATCAAATCACCTTAACCCTGTGATCTACTATATTTTCTATACCATTATAAGGACTTAAGAATTCCCACTAGTCTCACCTTAGAAGCTAGAAAGAAACCATAACCTACTAAATCATCTGTGACAACTAGCTACAATTTCTTCATAGGCTTTTTACAAATGTTGGACTAAACAAATCCGATATTAACGAAATGAAAAGGAAGACTATTGATATCTTTTGTTTTGGACTTACAAGAGGCATCGTGCTGCTTTTCCCTTTGACAAGCAACACCGGTTTGATCATTTTTTAAAAAGTTAGGAAGGAAAACCCTCTTACAAAGATTTCCTTAACTAATTTATTCATGGATTTTAAAAATTTAAGCGACCTAGCCTTCTAGCCAAAGTTTAGATTCAACACTGTGATTTTTCAAAAATGAAAGTTAAAACCTCGCTTTAGGAACTATGTTCTTTAAAATCAACACTATCATATTGTTCTTTCAATGAACTCTAAGTAAAACTTGACTTTCATAATAACTTAAAGTTTGGATGATAAAACTATACATTCAGAGTCATTAAAAAGAACCCTAACATTTTATCACAACATTTGTGAGACACTAAAAGATTAAACTTTAACTCTCTCACAAAATACACATTTTCAAAATCTAGATTACCAGTTTTAATGGTACCTTTTCCTGTAATTTTCCCTCTTTTAGGGTTCACTCTAAAAGCAACATATCCTCCATCTATCTCTTCATCGTTTGTAAGATATGACATGTTCCCTGTCATGTGCCTTGAGCATCCACTATCAATCACTCCTTGATCTTGTAAATCCATTTGTGGATGGCCCTGCACATTAGATAAGAAAGTCAGTTTCTTTTGGGGACCCAAACCATCACTAACCTAGATCTACCTTGTGGATCAACATAATCAAACTATTTTAGGGTGATTGATGCATTGTTATGTTTAGAAACATGGTCTAAAATTTTATGCTTTAGTTTCTAAACCCAACAAGCTGAGGCCTTAACAACATTATAATTATTACCCTTAACAACATTAACTACTGCTTTTGGCCTAGCAGTATTAATTTTTTTATCCCTAACAGTATTAACCCTTTGATTAATATTACTGTTTTTAAATGTTGTGTTCTTATGAATAGGCCTCTTAACAGTTGAATGTGCTGTTTTAGAAAGATATGACATTGGTCTAGCAGCATTCACTATTGTTTTTGAGTGAGCAACATTAACTTGTCTAGCAGTATTAACTGATACTAAACCAGACTTCATTAGTACTGCTCTTGGAACTAAGTTCTTTTTAGCACAGGGGTGAGTCTTTTTAGCAAAGTTTTGATGATTCACCCTTTGAGAATTGTTCCAAACAGGTTTTACCATCCTTTGATTTTGAAACTGTTTTTAATGGTAATTGCAATCAACTTGCAAATGATCAAAGCTTCCACACACATAACAGGCCTTATTAAACATCTCAACATTGCTTCCTAGTTTTTGAGACATCATATTGTTCCAATTTCTTTAATTGCCTCTTGGACTATGAGTGTTTTTCCTATGTTGCTCAACTTGTTTAACAGTTTTCCTAGCAGTTTTCGTTGTTGTTTAGATTTGACAAACTCTTTCTTAACAATACTAGGCCTAACTATTTTCTTTTCAATTTTAGGTTGAGACACATCCTCTTCCTCATCATCTGACACCAATTCTTCAATAATTAGGGCATCGTCATTCTTCCTAACTACCTTAGGCTCTTCTTCACTAAACATAGCTTTACAGTTCTCAACTACAGGCTTATTAACAAACTCATCTAAACCAGTAAAAACAGTTAGGTGTTAGAGGCCATAGAAATTTCATGTGTAGGAGGTGAACTGCATTAAATTTTCATAGACTAAACCTTTCTTACAATTGTCGAAATATCTGCACACCCTATGAGCTAGTTTTAAACTTTTAGATGCATGTTCAAATTTATCTACATAAAGTGAATGCCATCTTTTTTTTTGGAACTAATTTTTTTTATTTTTTTTCAAGCTTTTTCTTAAGCACTCTATTCGCTAATTTCTCCCTAAATGAAATCAAATTTAATCCTTAATATCCTTGTAAATAATTAGAACCTCATTGCTTTTATAAAGTTCAGTTTATTATTCCACAGACTCTAAACGGTCTTATAACCTAAACCATAACTCATATATCTTTAATCTTTTTAAAGTTGATCATTTTGAGATTAATAATCAATAGTTTTCAAAAAAGATTATTGAACAAATAGAATTATTTGATACCGGAGCAGATGATCGTAATATAAAATGAAAAGCCATGAGTTCATAAATAGGAGGCCTTCTCTGCTGAACCACTCCATGTCATATCCACCAAGACCATCACATGACACCAAAGCTGTGGAGGTAGATATTTCCATAGGCACACTCCTTCTTGAGCTTTCCTTGTTCTTGTTGTCTTGATTTCTTGGAGCTCTGCACTCCCTAGAAAAATGTCCCCTCTTGTGGCAGTTATAGCACTCCACTTTGGACTTATCAAAACCAATAGTCTCATTGCCATTAACAGTAGGCTTCCTTACAGTATTCTTTAAAAACCTTCTAGCCCTCATAGTTAACATGGCCATTTGCCATCTCAAATCCATCTCTTCCATGTCATCTGGATGGATTTGTTGCAAGTCCTCATGTACAAGTTGAGGACTATTTGGTTGACTAGTAAAGAATGCACAAATAACAACATCACTCAAGTTATCAATATTTGTAGAGTTAGCAGCATTAACTTGAGTGCTAGCAGTAGAAACTTCATGAGCAGTATTAACTGCTTCATTAGTGCTGCTAGTGTTGTTATTTGAAGATTGTAGTTAATATTGTGATTGAGTTTGTATTATTAAGATATGTGCTAGTTTTTGTAAAACCTATTATCAACACTTCTCATATTACGTCCAACTTGATTGGCGATTTGATACAAAAGATTTAATGTTTTTAAATAGAAACTTATTCACCCCCCTCTACGGTTTCCACATTATACCTAGTGGGTAGGGGTTTAGGGTTTTTGGTAGAGGGTTTAGTTGTTAGGGGTTTAAGGTTTTTAGTATATATTTTAAAGTTTATATATATCACTTGTGATATTATACCTAGTAGTTAGGGGTTTAGGGTTTTTGATATATGGTTTAGTGGTTAGGGGTTTAGGGTTTTTGGTATAGGGTTTAGTTGTTAGGGAGGAGGTTTAGGGTTTCTGGTATAAGGTTTAGCGTTTAGGGGTTTAGGATTTTGGTATAGGGTTTAGTGATAAGCGTTTAGGGTTTTTAGTATAGGGTTTAATGGTTAGTGGTTTAGGGTTTTTGGTATAGGGCTTAGTAGTCAGGGGTTTAGGGTTTTTGGTATAGGTTTTTAATTTTATATATACGTCACTTGCGATATTATACCTAGTGGTTAAGGGTTTAGGGTTTTTGGTATAGGGTTTAGTAGTTAGGGGTTTAGTGTTTTTGGTATAGATTTTAAAGTTTATGTATATACCACTTGTGATATTATACCTAGTGGTTAGGAATTTAGAGTTTTGGGTATAGGGTTTAAGGTTTTTGGTATATATCTTAAAGTTTATGTATATATCTGTTGATCCCACTTCAATATATCAAATTCCTTATGCTTGTTTAAGGTTTAGTTATACTAGATAAATCTAACACAACTATAGTAAAAGCTTTGTTTGAATGTATTAAAGATTATGCGGAATCTAATCTTTAATATCAATAAGAATTATCAATGAAATAGTAATTCAAAACAAATAAGCTCCAATATTATTAATGATAACAATACGAATACTCTTAAAGTATTAGGGTTACAAAGACCTTAAAGCTATAAAAGATACGACTAAAGATTGATTTGATTTTGGTTTGGTACGTGTTTGATATATCAATCTCTATGCCCTAGGACCTCCTTTTATACACCAAGGAGTCCTACTCGGCTTACAATACTTTCCTAAGTATATAAAATCTTTTCTATAAATAACTAATTCATATCAAGTAAGCAGTACTAACTTACACTAGCAGTACTAACTTAACACTAGCAGTACTAACTTAACACTAGCAGTACTAACTACTTAGAATATTTTCTTGAGCAGTAGTAACTCTTCAGCAGCATTAACTTCAAGCAGTCTTTGTACTAGCAGTAGTAACTTTCACTAGCAGCATTAACTTTTATACCAGCAGTAGTAACTACTTAGTATATTTTCTTTAAAGTTCATGAGCAGCACTAACTTCATCATAGCAGTATTAACATAAACTTCAGCAGCAGTAATTCTAATAGCATCAAGAAGACTTTTAATCCCAACAATCCTCCCCTAAACTTGATATTCTTCTTCAAAATCATCAAGTTTCTTCATTTAAGACTTCATCAACACCAGGAGGATGCTTCCAAACACTTCTTTACTTCTTAAGCTGTTTTATGATAAATTTACACAGCTGATAAGCCATTTCACTTTCATAATCAATTTGAAGCTTCTTTTCCAACATCATTAAAAGTGTAGGTGGTGTAAGAGGATACTTCTTCTCTACCAACATGTAAATCTGCATAGACTACATCATCAAGGAATGTACTCCACAGGATTCATGCAGCTTCTACTCTAACACTTTGTATCCTTGTTGATTCCTCCATACTGCATCTTCTACATGTGGTTCAAACATTATTTTCGTATCATTCCATAAGAGATAATCCATGCTTTCCACTGGTCTTGTTGATCCATATCTAGCTTTTATCAACTTGTATAATTCTTCCAAATCTTCCTTGTCAAAACTTTTAAGCATGTGACTAAAGACCATGTACATTTGAGACTTTCCATCAGCTCTTATTATTTGATAATAGCTTTTCTTTACTTCTTTGTGGATCTTCCAGTCTACAATCCTTAGAGACTTAACAGCCAAAAGTATATCATCAATTGTTACCTCTTCTTCATCTGGAATGATTTCCATACATTGTTCAAGCTATGTTGTTTCTTTATCATCATCCACCTTTTGCTTCTTTGAACTCTCTTGTATCAGATCTTCTCCTGCTCTCTTTTCTTTTCCTTCCACCAACTATATTCTAAAGTCTTCAATGTGTTTACCCTTTTTCATCCACTTCGAGAATGTTTCTTAAACATCATTCCACCATTTGCTTTTTAGTGATCTCTATGTTCACACACATACCACACAAGCTTCAGCTCAGAGATAGCCTACTACTCTTTTGAACTACCCCACCACCACCTCAATAAACTCAGTTTAATTGTCTAAATCCACAAACTGATTAACCCTTGGAAAGCTTGATTCAACAATTCTTTGGATAGAATCAAAGTCTTTAATTTCAAGTCTTTGTTCTTACCCACCACCTTCCATATTCTAAATAAGTTAAGTAATCATGAACTTCTTCTGTTGCGTTTTGGTTGGTGGTTTATATGTTAAGTCCCTCTTCTCTACAGCGTTCTCGCACTGCCATAGATAGCTGCCAGGGCCGATGATATTATGACGGCATTCGTAGGTATTATTATGCGAGGAGGGTAGGAGATCAATCTACTGGACGCTGCGACGCGTATAGATACACTTAGGCGGTGTTTTTTAATTTATTCAATATTATGAACTACTCTCTTGTTCTTCTTCAGCTTATAGTCTATTAGCCCCAACTGGTAGACATCATCAACTTTTGCTGTATTTAATGAATGTCATTCTAGAACCGCATACATATCAATATTGGCTTCATTAATCTTTTCTTCTTCGGATATGGTAATTCTTTCCTCTTCATCAATTCTGTACTTGTAATTTAAGTCAATCTCTTCATCAAGCTTGATTGATCTTGTTCTTCTTCAAAGGCTTATCGGGTTTCTACCAATATTCGCTTTCCCTTTGTATGTGATGAACCTTTGTCCCTGCAATTGTTGTAAAATATTAGTTGTCATTGAGTTCCACCTGGCTCTCTGAAAGTCCTATATACCTTTTATGCTTTGGGTTTTGTGCTCTTTTAGGTTATTGCTAGAGCATTTGAGCCAAAAGTAAGTTTTTCAGTATATTTTTAAACAGCTGTTGCGAACCGCATTACTAACTTATGAGTAGCAACAACTGACATCTTCACAAAAATCATTTTTGCTGCCCTGCAGACAAACACCTCTTCACCATGTTTAAAATATCTACATCAAACATCGGTCTATTGTCAGCAACATCTGAACACTAACATTGTAATGTCTTCAGATACCATCAATATCATAATTACCTCATCCCATGTTTGGGGGATGCGATTTCCTCAATCCAAATTTTACTACATCACCAGAGGAATCTAAACCTAACGATGACAAACCAACATTGTATATTCTCATAAGCGATCAGTTCTTGACCTATACCTTGTTATATCAAGTACTTCTTAACCCACCTTTTCAAACAAGGCAAATCTTCATCATTAAACTTAAGAGTCTTTTGTCTTGTCCAAATCAAGAAGCCGATCTTTTGGAAAATTAGAACCTAATTACCATCAATACATCAAGTTTAAGAGTTCAATCTTCATCACTACGAAGTGTAGTTACCTTCTTACGTGTATAATGGTCCTACGTGATTCATTGGAAATTAAGATACCTAATCTTAAACCTAGTGTTGGAGCAATTGAATCCCTATGTTTTCTTAGTTCCTAGGACCACCACCACAAAAGTAGTTCCAATGGGGGGGGGGGAGGCTGAGGGCGAGGTTATATCCGACAGGTGGCGCGATGGGGTAGGGTGGGGGGGGGGTTTTGGGGGGGGGGGGGGGAACTAGATTTCATATAGGTGTTGCCTTGGATCGGGACATCGTTAGGTTACCGTGCTGACCTTGCACTACTATTAAAAGCAAGAAACGAGTAATGACAGCCCTTACCAAACGATGTACACGGCAAACTCCTTAGTATTAGGACAGGCCTCATCAACAAATATTTGTCACTAGGATTACATAGAGCTATGAGGTACCTGTGCAGTCCTTTACTCATAGGCTTCATAGGTTTTTATGTGAACATTTGATGTTGAGATGATGAATTAAAATATTGTTGTTTGTAAGAAGTGGGATCTGATGTTAAATTGCTTAAATCTTAATACCCAAATCTGCTTGTGTTTATGTACCCCCATTGTTGGAAAAAAAGGTGTTTACTCATACCAGAAAACGTTATGCCTACCACTTCTCAATGCAATCAACTATTCTTATTATAGTGATGATGGATGGCATAATATAGAATAGCATATATGAGTTGACAACCCAACCATTGCGATATTACCAAAAGAACTTGTACAAACCTTATATACCACAAAAAATTACCAGACATATTCTCTAGTTTTCCTCTAAGCCTACTTTCATAATACCACTTGGTAAAAATTGAACTTCTTGTTGTTTGAAATAAACAGAAAAAATTGCAAATGTCAAAAGAACTAGACAAAATCTTCCATGGCATTGGTCTTTTGTGACTAAAGACATTGTAAAATGATAATGAAAAGAAAGTATCCATTGTGTGGAAAGAGAGAATGCTTAATAAAATTAGTTGTTATGAGAAATTTTCTCATACCCCGTTAATGCCGTGTTCAAAGATTTAGAATTAGGTAAAAAAAACACACCTTTTTTCATCTACTATTGAAGATCTCATTTAACAGTTGATTCATTGGATGATTACCTTCCTGTCCATGCCACTAGGCATGTAACTGTTTGTTCCCCTTTAATAGGTTTTGGACTAACAGTAGACCAGAAACTGTTTCTATGCACGAATGTATATAGTAAATCGATAAGTTAGAGCATACTTATAGGGGTGCAATTCAGAAAATCCATAATTGATTCAACCCTTAACTTTTTTCTGTTGGTTTAGACAAAAACGCGAACCATATTGTGTGAGTGTTCTGCAAACTTAAGATTTGCCATTTATGTGTTGGGTTTTGATAATGGATTATAAAAGTTGAGTAAGTTCGTGATATATGAAGATTAATGACAGAAAGAAATCGACATTAAAGTATCAATTGAAACCGATTAATCGAAGTATTTATGAAAAATACCCTCAACAACATTAACTTATACACCAACAGATAATTAAGTTATGCCTACAGCATTTAACTTTCACCAGCAGTAGTAATTAAAGCCAAGCAGCCATTAACTTGAGTCACGCAGCATTAACACGAATTCTATTTCAAACAGCTTCCCATTATCACATCATACACTTTTCTTTGCATTTTCTTGAAAATTGTTAGTCCAAAAACCCAAAAAAACACAAGCCAGTTGCAATATTCACAATTATCACAGTATTAATTATACCTGCCAGTAGTTAATATAACTGTAAGTAGATAAACTCAGCAGTATTAAGTATAACCAGCAGTACTAATTATACTTAACAGCATAAACTTTTAATGACATGAATAACAGTACTAATTCATACTAAACTTTACAAAAACATAAAGAGATAAAAGTTTTTAAAGATTCATCATTCCAATACTAACAATCAAATATTGAAATCTACTCACATCAAAAGCTTTTGTTAGCAAATCTACAACATTCTTGTCATTATGGATTTTGACCATTTGAATTAATTTCTTTTCATTGCAATCTCTAATAAAATGATGTCTGATCTCTATATGCTTTGTTTTTTTAATGAAAAACACGATTTTTAATTATGCAAATAGTATTGTTATTGTCAATAAAGATCACGGTATGCATAAAATTATACCCATAATCAAGTAGTTGATTCTGAATCCAAAGCACTTATCCACAGCAACTTGAAGCAGCCACATACTCAGCTTCTGTTGTAGAATTTGCAACCACTGTCTGTTTCTTGCACTACCATGATATTAATCTACATCCAAGGAATTGATAACCTCCTATTGTAGACTTCTTATCAAAGCTTGCTTTAGCATAATCACTATCAGTGTATGCTACCAGATCAAAAGGAGAATCTTTTGGATACCAAAGGCCCAATTTTGGTTGACCTTTTAAGTACCTAAAAATCCTTTTCACAGCATAAAGATGTGAAACCTTTGGATTGACTTGGTATCTAGCACAGGCACACACTGCAAACGTAATGTCAGGTCTTGAAGATGTAAGATACATTAATGAACCAATCATTGACCTATATATATGAACATCTACTTCTTCACCATCTTCATCCTTGAGCATAGGCTTTTGAGTTTCCATTGGTGTGCTTGCAGTCTTGACTTCTGTAAACCTAAATTTCTTTAAAATTTCTTCAACATATTTATCTTGACTAATAAATATGCCATCCTTCTTCTGCTTCACTTGTAATCCCAATAAGAATGTAAGTTCTCTCATAGAACTCATCTAAAATTTCTCATGCATCAACTTCTCAAATGCAAAGCATAGCTCCTACTTTGTTGAACCAAAGATGATATCATCCACATAAACTTGGACCAGCAAAATATCACCTTTGTTCCTTTTGATGAACAAGGTCTTGTCAATTTTCCCTCTTTAAAACCCATTGTCTAACAGATATGTTGACAAGGTTTCATACCAAGCTTTAGGAGCTTGATGTAGTCCATATAGTGATTTTTTAATCTTGTATACTCTATCAGGAAAGTCTGGATCTTCAAATCCTGGTGGTTGACATACATACACCTCTTCTTCAATCTTCCCATAAAGAAAAGCACTTTTTACATCCATTTAATACACCACAAAATCTTTAAATGAAGCATAAGCTAAAAATAGCCTAATTGCTTTAATTCTTGCAACAGGGGCAAAGACTTCATCATAGTCAATCCCTTCTTCTTGTGTGTACCCTTGAGCAACCAATCTTGCTTTATTTCTTATCACAATTCCCCTTTCATCCTTTTTATTCCTGAAAACCCACTTAGTGCCTATAGCCCTTTTTCCATTTAGTAAATCCACTAAAGTCTAAAATTCTTGTAACTTGAATTGTAGAAGCTCTTCTTGCATAGCCTCTATCCAACTTGAATCCTTCAATGCATAAATTACCTTTTTGGGTTCTTCCTATAATAAAAAGCAAGCAAACAAGTAGTTTTGAAGGTCTTTATGGTTTGTTCTTTGTTGAATAGTACTAACAAACCCATGTTCCTTCAAATTCTTTGACATCTTTCTTGTTTGTGTAGCTGATTGCAAATCTCTAATGACTTGATCAAGAGGATGATCTTTACGAATTCTTGTAGTTAGAATAGGACTGACTTGGATTGTTGTATCCAAATTGTTCATGTCAGCCTCTGCACCATCATCTTCATCATTTCTTGAGAAGTCAAATATGCTATAATCTTCCAAAGCAGGCATATTTGGATCAACTGGAAGTTCAATGCTTGTTTTTCCACCAACAGCATTAACTTTATTTGTGCTAGCAGCATTAACATTATTAGTGCTGTTAACATTATCTTCCTTCTCTTGATCATTACATTCACTGTCTTTTCTTGGATCTTCATTAACCTTCTTTCCATCATCACTTGAAGGTTTGGATCCATCATCAAGAATATGGTAGATCAGCAGTCCATAATGGTAGCAAAATGTAATCTTTGACAGGTGCTATCTCCTTTCTAGCTTGACCCGCATTATCACTTGCTTTTGTACCTGCAAAACCATTAGATTGTGTACCTGCAACAATTGGCTCATAATTCATTATTCTTGTTAGTGCATTAATATCAAATAGCCAATCTGGTCCACTACCTACAGATTAGGTGTACTCTCACTAAACCTAATATGCAAGTTTTCTTCCACTATCCTTGTTCTACTATTGAATACTCTAAAGGCTTTACTATTCAAAGAGTATCCAACAAAGAAACCTTCATCAGCCTTACCATCAAATTTGCCAAAGTGATCTATGGTATTAAGAATAGTAACAGGACATCCAAATGGTCTCATAAAACTTAAAGTTGGTGTTCTACCATGAAAAAGTTCATATGGGGTCTTGTTATGAGGCTTAACTACTAACACTCTATTTTTCACATAGCAAGCAGTATGAACTGCTTCTGTCCAAAAAGTAGTTGGCAACTTAGAATCAGCTAGCATAGTCCTAGCAGCCTCAATTAGTGTCCTATTCCTCTTCTCAGCAACTCCATTTTGTTGAGGAGTTCTAGCTACACTAAATTGTCTCAAAATACCTGATTCGTGTGATAGTATACATGAGAATCAATGATAAAAAGATTCCGGAAGAGATATTCCCGGGTCGTATGTCCCAAATCTACTAGATTTTCTATCCCAGTTATAAAGGACTTAGAAAGCCACTAGTCCATCCTTAAAGTAGGCTAGAAAGAAAACCCATGTGAAAACTACTGTAATCATCTGTTGACAACTAGGGCAATATCATTTTCTTTTATAAGTCTATTTTAAAAATGATTTGGGACCAAATAAGTCCATATGCAAACAAATGTAAAGGAAGACTGATTGAGTTCCTTTTATAGAGATATAGGAAATTAACAAGAGGCTTTGTGTTTTGCTTTTCCTTTTGACAAGCTAACAATGTTAGATCATTTTCAAAAAGCTGGAAGAGAAACCTCTTACATGTTTCCTTAAACAAATATATTTATGGTTTTTAAAATTTATAGTGACCTAGCTTCTATGTTAATAGTTAGATTCATCTATTTGGCTTTTTGCAAAAAGGCAAGTTAAATCTCCTTTAGGAACTATATTTCTTAAATAAACACTATACATATGTTCTTTCTAGAACTCTAATAAAAAGTTACTTTCCATCCTTTGACTTAAAGTTTGGAATAAACATAATACATTCAGTACTCATTAAAAAAAGAACACTATTCTTGTTATCACACATTTGTGAGATACTAAAGAGATTAAACTTTAACTCTCTCACAAAATATACATTTTCAAAATCTAGATTACTAGTTTTAATGGTACCTTTCCTGTGATTTTCTCTCCTTTGGGGTTACCTCCAAAAGCAACATATCCTCCATCTATCTCTTCATAGTTTGTAAGATAGGACATGTTCCCTATCATGTGTCTTGAGCATCCACTATCAATCACTCCTTGATCCTGTAAATCCATTTATGGATTGCCCTACACATTAGATAAGAAAATCAGTTTCTTTTGGGGACCCAAGCCATCATTGACTTGGATCTGCCTTGTGCATCAATATAATCAAACTTTTTAGGGTGATTGATGCACTGTTGTGTTTAGAAACATGGTCTAAAACTTTATGCTTTGGTTTCCAAACTCAACGAGCTGAGGCCTTAACAACATTAAGATTATTTCCCTTAACAGCATTAACTACTGCTTTTGGCCTAGCAGTACTAAATTTTTTATCCCTAATAGTATTAATCCTTTGATTAATATTACTACTTTTAAATGATGTGTTCTTATGAATGGGCCTCTTAACAGTTGAATGTGTTGTTTTAGAAAGATATGACATTGGTCTAGCAGCATTTACTATTGTTTTTTAGTGAGCAATATTAACATGTCTAGCAGTATTAATTGATACTGCTGTTTTAGAAATATTTTGTCTAGCAATATTAATTGATACTAAACCAGACTTCATTAGTATTGCTCTTGGAACCATGTTCTTTTTAGCACAGGGTTGAGTCTTTTTAGCAAAGTTTTGATGATTCACTCTTTGAGCATTGTTCCAAACAGGTTTTACCATCCTATGATTTTGAAACTATTTTTGATGGTAATTACAATGATTCTGCAAATGATAAAAGCTTCTACACACATAACAGGCCTTATTAAACATCTCAAAATTGCTTTCTAGTTTTTGAGACATCATATTGTTCCAATTTTTTTGATTGCCTCTTGGAATGTGAGTGTTTTGCCTATGTTGCTCAATTTATTTAGCAGTTTTCCTAGAAGTTTTTTCTTGTTGCTTAGATTTGACAAACTCTTTCTTAACAATACTAGGCCTAACTATTTTCTTTTCAGTTTTAGGCTGAGACACATCCTCTTCCTCATCATCTGACACCCATTCTTCAATAACTGGGGCATCATTATTCTTCCTAACTACCTTAGGTTCTTCTTCACTAGACATAACTTTACAGTTCTCAACTACAGGCTCATTAACAAATTCATCTAAACCAGTAAAAGACAAGTCAGGTGTTGAAGGCATGAAATTTCTTGTGTAGGGAGGTGGAACTGCATTATAACTTTCATAGCCTAAACCTTTCTTACAATTGTCAACTATCTGACACTCTATGAGCTTGTTTAAACTTTTGGATGCATGTTTAAATTTATCTACATTAAGTTGAATGCCATCCTTTTCTTTTTAAATTGTTTCAAGCTTCTTTCTAAGCTCTCTAATAGTTATTTCTCCTATATGAATTTCAAATTTTAAGCCCTTAATGTCTTGTGAATAGATAGACTCATTTGCATTATAAACTTCAAGTTTTTCTTCCATAGACTTTAAACCTGTCTTATATTCTAAAACCATTAACTTAGATTTCTTTAAATCTTTTAATAGTTGATCATTTTAAGATTTAAGAGATTTAATAGTTTTCAAACAAGATTTTGAACAAATAGAATCATTAGATACCTCTGAGTCAGAATTTGAAGATGAGAAAGCCATGAGTGCATAATTAGGCCCTTCCTCTGCCTGATCACTCCAGTCATATCCACCAAGACCATCACATGACACCAAAGCTGTGGAAGTAGATATTTCCACAGGCACACTCCTTCTTGAGCTTTCCTTGTTCTTGTTGTCTTGATTTCTTGGAGCTCTGCACTCCCTAGCAAAATGTCCCCTCTTGTGGCAGTTGTAGCACTCCACTTTGGACTTATCAAAACCAATAGTCTCATTGCCATTAACAGTAAGCTTCCTTCCTGTATTCTTCAAAAACCTTCTAGCCCTCATAGTCAACATGGCCATTTGCCATCTCAAATCCATCTCTTCCATGTCATCTGGATGGATTTGTTGCAAGTCCTCATGTACAAGTTGAGGACTATTTGGTTGACTAGCAAAGAATGCACAAATAACAGCATCACTCAAGTTATCAATATTTGTAGAGTTAGCAGCATTAACTTGAGTGCTAGCAGTAGAAACTTCATGAGCAATATTAACTGCTTCATTAGTGTTGTTAGTGTTGTTATTTGAAGAGGACACAAAAGCCATGTTCTGTGTGCTTGAACTTGAGTTAGATATCCCTTTTACTTCTGGTTCATACACCTTGAGGTTGTTGTAGAGATCATCTATGCTCATTGTATCCAAATCAACTTTATTCCTCCACACAACAGCATGTGTGTTCCACTAAGGTGACAAACTTCTTAATAACTTTTAATTAACATCTTCTTGTGAGAGTTTTTCATCTAAAAGCTCCAACTGACTCACAAGCTTTTGAAGCCTATCAAAAGTTTGATCAAGCATCTTTGAGCTTGGAGTAGTGAAGTTTTTATATTGCTGCTTTAAGAGATTCCTTTGAGTCTTTTTAGTAGCTACATTCCCACCAAATCTCTTTTCAACAGCTTTCAGCAACTTCTTATCATCCTTTATAGAGTTAAACTTTAACTGATGTTCATTAGGAATGCCCATCATTAGAGTACTTCTAGCTTTCACCTCTAATCTTCTTTGAGCCTTTTCTTCAACAGTTGTAATAGGCATCACTGTCACAACACCATCCACAGTTGTTGTTTTTGGCAAGGTTGCACCTTTCTCTATGACTTCCCATAGTGCATAGTCTATCATCTGAATATATTGTTCAATCCTCATCCTCCAGATCTCATACTCACCAGGTTTGAGCATGGGAACTTTGGATGCAGCCACCATGTGTGCAGAATCTTGATCCATATCTTTTAGCAAAAGATCTTATGTATAAAAATAGGTTCTTCTTATTCAAAGCTTTTCAACAAGCTCTGATTCCACTTCTTGATCCCACTTTAATAGATCGAATTCCTTATGCTTGTTTAAGGTTTAGTTATATTAGATAGATCTAACACAACTATAGTAAAAGCTTTGTTTGAATGCATTAAAGATTATGCGGAATCTAATATTTAATATTAAGAAGAATTATCAATGAAACAATGATTCTATAAACAAACAATTCAACAAATACACTCCAATATTATTAATGATAACAATACGAATACTCTCAAAGTATTAGGGTTACAAAGACCTTGAAGCTAAGAAAAAGATTGATTTTTGGTTTTGGTTTTGTACGTATTGGTGTATTGGTGTATCAATCTCTATGCCCTAGGACCTCCTTTTATACCCCAAGGAGTCCTACTAGGCTTACAATACTTTTCTAAGTATATAAAATCTTTTCTATAAATAACTATTACATATCAAGTAAGCAGTACTAACAAACAGTACTAACTTACACTAGCAGTACTAACTTAACACTAGCAGTACTAACTACTTAGAATATTTTCTTGAGCAGTAGTAACTCTTCAGCAACATTAACTTCAAGCAGTCTTTGTACTAGCAGTAGTAACTCTCACTAGCAGCATTAACTTTTGTACCAGCAGTAGTAACTACTTAGTATATTTTCTTTGAAGTTCATGAGCAGCACTAACTTCATCAGATCAATATTAACATAAACTTGAGCAACAGTAATTCTAACAGCATCAAGAAGACTTTTAATCCCAACAGTTTGTTCAATTGTCTTTTTCATTACCTTTGCAAGAAGAAATAGAGTATGCTACTCGGGAAAAACATCTTTGTGTGCCCTTAAAACAATTTGTGTTATCTAACTTTCATGTGGTCTATTAGGTATGAATGTTTTTAGACAATTTGAATAATTTGTTATGTTGGATGGTATGTTTTAAGCTCTCACTAGTCGTATGGGAGCGTTTGGATTTATTAATAACTTATGTCTCATGCCTCTTTCGGCTTTATTTACTCATTAAACATGTCTAGAATAAGTAGACTTAAGTTGTGCCATCCTTTAAAGAGCCCCTGTAAATAATCTCTAAGAACCTCCTTGGTGATCCTACGTCATAAGGGAGCGTTTGGCATTTGCATCACTCATAGGATTACAAATATCGTTAGGACCATAAAACACCCTAGACATACCTAAGTTAAGGATCTTCAAACCTCAGGAAATGCATTAGACTTTTAAGAAACTTTTGAAAAAATAAGACTTAAATTTTTTTTGGCCTGTCCTTGCCGGTGCTGTTTGCAGCAAGCCGGTTCTGTTAGCTCAAAGGAACCGGCCAGCCGGTACTACAGTGGACGTTTTTCATTTTTAGAGGTCGCAACTTTTTGAAACAAACCCATAAATATAATTAATAGAAGTATCTTAAGTCATCTATGTTGTTTCTTTTGCCTTGTTTGACCTACAATGCATCCTAATGATTATGTTTAGGGAAAATTTATTGGTTTAAGCATTAATTTTTTTGCATGCAATCTTAGTATGAATTAACCTACACTCTTCATCATCTCTTCACTTCAAAACTTGCAAATCAAATCCCTCATATCACCCTCCCCTATTAAAAAACTATGGCTTTAAGTGCTAACTCCTTAACACAAAACCCTCCAAAGAAAATACCAAAAACCAATATCATCGACATCTCCTAAAATGAAAGCTCACCCATCAAAAACCATCTCACAAATACCTCTCAACATTAACAACATAATCATACCTACCACTCTAGACACCACCCTTGCTCTCTCTATTCCACCACAACGCATCATCCAAACAACCCCTAATCTTGAGCCTTTCACAACACCTTTAGCACCTAGAGCCTCAACCTTCGCTAACCAATAAAGGACACCATTAGAACATCAACCATACTTGTCCTCCACAAATGAAATACCCTCAAGACCTATCAATCCATTTCCTGAACTCATCTTACCCCTAAACACTACCTTAAACTACACCACTCACCGAAAGAGAACATATTCAACAAGAAATCAACAATATCCAAACCTTCCATCACAATGACCAAGAGTTCATTCAAAATGCACAACATGTGTAAGATAGTCTCATCCCTCCTACTTCCATCATCCACATTCAAATGCCGCCACCCTTTTATCCTATAACCACCTCATTCTAAACACCACCACTTGACCCATCCTTCCCTCTATCAAGCACATTTGGACCCATTAACCAAACCATATGGCTAGAACAACCTCCTAGGAGACAAGAACACACATGCCCACATTGTCAAAAGACCAAAACCATCATCAACAATTTTCAAAACAAAACAAGGTTCATGCTAAACCACATCCTAGACCGCTTGAACCACCTCTCAAACCAATTACCAAAAGATGATGATCAATAAGATTAAAATTTAGAAGTTTTAGACATATTACCAATCATGACTTTAGTTTTAGTTGACATAGGTCAATTTGTTTTACTTCATGATTTGTAATAGTTAAGTCATATGTTGGTTTATTGATTCTCATTTTTTACATCTTTATTATGAATTCTTATTAAAAAGTGATGATTAGCTTATTGTTACTACTGACTTTATGTAGGTCAGCCGGTTCTATTCGGCTATAATTTGAATAGAATTACTTCTCGCCAAATCTTTGGCTACTATTGACTTTATGCAGGTCAGCCGGTTCTGTTCGGCTATAAGCCGGTTCTGTTCAGTGAACATCACCGGGAGAACCGGCCTTTTAGAATCATTTATTTTTTTCACTTATTTCTTTTGTCTTGAATGAAACTTTTAGTGCTAATCTTGTAGCTTTTTTTTTTATAATTTCACTTAAGGGAAGCATTCGTCAAGGGGGAGCCATGAGATTGATTCACTAATGAATCAACCATCCCTGATTTTTATCGGACCATTACTCTTATTGCACTTATCATACATACATGACTAACATGTTTTCTTATAGATTTTCTCGCCTGGAAACCTTGACAACCCTATCTAGGGAGAGCTTTCATCAAGGGGGGGCATTTTTTTATTCTCTTGAATCAAAACCTACTTATCTCTTATCCTCATTTTTTACCAGCTTTAGTTAGTTTCTATTTGGCACTCTTTTTGTTTTGACAAAAAGGGGAGAAGGAAGTAAAAACTCCAATTTAGAACTTGTAAATTTTGTTGTTTACTTTTGATGTTTATGTTTTGTCATCAACAAAAAAAGGGAGATTGCTAATACAAATAAATCATAAAAACTTTTATTTATATTTTACGATCTTTCCTTGTTTTGTTAATGATAAACATAAACCTATCAAAAGTAAACAACAAAACTCACAAGTCCTAAACCAATAGTTTTCTAACTCCTCTAACATACTTCTCTCTCTTAATAATCCTTTTCACACAAACATATTTTTAGAATAAAAATGTACATTTTCCATATTTAGCCACTTTATTAAATAAAGTTTATAAAAATCTTCAAATATTTTAAAACTATAAATAGATTTTTTCTCTTACCTAATCTAGCAAGATTACCCATGATCTTCTAAGATTTTGCAAAATAAAATTTAGATTTGGTTACCGTAGGCCGGTTCCATTGATTTTGGCTGCCGGTTCCATTCATCAACAGAACTGGCAGAACCGGGCTACAGTAACTTTCATTCCTATAAATACCAACTCATTTCACTTGGTTTAGTCATGGATTTTTACATAGTTTCTCACTCTAATATTCAGCTAACCACTGATCTTTGAACATGGTTCTTTCCTTTTAGTATTTTTGTAGATCTCTTAATAGAAGATGTTCTACCGACATGTGCAATTTAAAGATCAAGATCCTGAGTTTAGTTAGAGCAAGGATCTCTCATCATTCATTGATCAAGCTATTGATCTCAAGACATTACTTCTAATTCATTGTAATCAAATAGATCCATGTCATATCACTAAGTGTTGTTTAGAAAGTTTGGTGTAACTTATGAATGATGTAAATGTTTGGTACCTAGTAGAGGGTAAACACATTGATATATTGTGTTCCATATTGTTGGAACATGATACCTAGGTTAGTATCATTAAAAAGGTGTAAGTATATGTGGGGCATGGTTCTTCTTTATAGAACCCGATGTTTAGCTCAACACCGAATAAACGGGTAAGCAACGTTGTGAGGCTTCTCCGCCACTTGAAGGAGTTTTGGTGACTAGTGTATTCGAACTCTCGAGTAAGTGACTCGGGGAGTGGAGTAGGGCAAGGTAGGTGACCTTGTAGCCAAACCACTATAAATACTTTGTCACATATCCTTTACTATTTACTCCTCGTTATTTATCACAATTTTAGTACTCATATAAATTAATTCGTCGGTCTTAGATTTAAAATAAAAAAAGGGGAATTTAATTGGTAAAACTATTCAACCCCCCCCCTTCTAGTTTTTTACACATTATTTGTTAAATAATCAAGTGCTAGGCGTATACTTTTGTCGTTATATGTTGATGATATGATTATTACTGGAGATGATTGTGTTGGAATTGAATCACTAAGATTATAGCTTGGCAAAGACACACATCTCCACCACTAGAGCTAAGGAGTAACAAGTTTATAAAGGTAAAGTGGGTTTTTATTATAAGGCATAGGGTTGATCGTTCTACAATCTTTCACCATAAGTACCATGTTGAAAACTAAATAACTCCTTAGATCTTTGTAAGCTCAATTTGATTAGAACTTTTATCTAGGATAATAACAATGAACATAGAATATATGCATAGCGGAAATAGCATAATGAACAAAGTTATTCAACAAGGTTTTTCATCATTATCTTCTCTACAATGACTACTACAAGCCCTAATTCTACCTTTATCAATGGTAGAACGTGTTATCTAAACCATAACAAGGAATTAAAGATCCTTGAGGCTAAAACAACCAAACCCTAGGCGTCTACAATGAGACTTGACGCCTAGACACACACACTTTTTTGTGTTTTACATCTTAACACACACAAAACTATACGACCTATATCTCTTTATATACTAGAGATATTAGGTTTAAAAATGATAAGTATTAGGAATTAAATAAATCTTCCTAACTTTTATAATTATCTTCTAAGAAATCTTCTGTAATCTTTCATCTTTTGAAGAATTCCTCCTTTGTCTTTTAAGTCCTTCATCTTTTATATGTTTTGTCTTATCAACTCAAATATAATTCCCAACAATCTTCCCCTAGTTGATAATAACAAAACCATATAAGCACAAACTTCCCCTGAAGCTAATATATATAAGAAAGAATAAGGATTATTCCACCAAGGATCTGTAAGTTGCACATCTTCTTTGTAAATCTTCTTCCCCTTTTTGTAATAATCAAATAGGGGACTAAAGTATGCAACTTTGATTTCGACAACCACAAACCACTATCACACTTCTAATCCAGTCTTCCAACAACTCAAATTACCCTTCATGACGCGCCTTAAGATAAATGAACTTGAGCAGTAGAAACTTAAACTAGCAGTAGTAACAATGACTTACAGTAGTAAAAACCTTCACCTTATGTGGTACATATAAATGGTTAAACATTTTAACAATAAGTTTCCCCTGAAACCCATATGTTAACCATTTTTTGAATGTAGCTCTATGTAATGATTATTGATGAAGAAAACTAAGTATAACGAACTTGATGCTGAAGTAGAACAACCCAAACTTGTGTCTTATATCTTGTGCTATCCACGTGACGTCAAACTCATACCAAGACCAAAATATAAGTAGATTGCAACCTCTTGACAATTATCCTCATCTTCTATGAGACACCATACCAAAGTGATAGCAAATGTGAGCATTGAGCACCATAAGTTTGTAGATCACACACCCTTGCTAGATTCGTCAAGTCTTCGTCACAACATTGAAAACACAAACAAGTTACCTCCAAATGTTGTAAGCCATTTGAGATATGATAAGAACACAAACCTGTGAAACTCCACTTCAAATTCAAATAAGTGATAAATAATTCTCTTCGTAACCAATTAAACAATTAATCCAAAAAATTAGCCTTTAAACGTTTAAGAACATTTAAAACCAAAAACCAAAAATAATCTGTTATATTCCCCTTAAATGAAGCGTCCATGACACCTTTGAACATAATTCTTCTTGTCATAGCAGCATCCCATATATTACATGTAGCAGCAGTAACATGTAACCAACAGTAGTAACTACTAACCCTAGCAGTACTAATAACCACAAGAGTATTAACTTCCTTTTGTGTGTGTTGTACGAGATCCAAAAACTGTGTGTTGTCAGATATCGATCAAAGCTAGCAGTACAAACTCATAGCCAGCAGTACAAACTTTCAACGAGCAGTACTAACCTTTAAAATAAGGCTAGCAGTATTAACTGCCATTGGCAGTATAAACATACAACTGGCAGTACTAATGTATGAAGAACAGTACTAAGTACTCATAAGCAGTACTAAGTATAAAGCTGGCAGTACTAACTTCATAGCCAGCAGCACTAATTCTTCCCTTTAAATCAAGCAGTACTAAAATTTCAACTGATATTTCTTTGTCAATTAAAACATGTTGATGCCTGCTAATTCTTCTCTTAACCAAGAACCAAACATCAATACCATTAGCAGCAGTGTTAACGAACCCATGATAACTGGCAGTATTAAAATAGACTAGAAGCAGTACTAATCACAAACCAGCAGTATTAACCAAGGACATCGGTACTAACAATAAACTGTCACTGTGTGTCATCATTAACAACAGTAGAAACGAGGAAGCGTAGCGGTATAAACATAATAAAGACTGTTTAAGGATACTTTTTAGCGACACTTTTCTGTTACTAAACTGTCACTAATTCATCATTCTCATCAACTGCTAATGATTCTTTTCATAGAATAAGTTCCAAATAACTCTTGAATTATGTAACCAAGAACCACAATCAGCAACCATCTTGTTGTCACGAACCAATCAATAACAATTGTGAACAAACTTCCTGTTATATCAAATTAGGGTTGCTGAAAAACCCTAATATCACCAAATTCGACATGATAACCAAGACAGAAAATTCGTACCTATTTTCCTTCATAGATGCGACACCAAAACACCTTGTAGATCCTAGATCACGAGCCACCAGGCACTGATACTAATTGTTGAAAACTAAATAACTCCTTAGCTCGTTGTAAGCTCAGTTTGATTAGAACTTTTACTAGGATAATAACAATGAACATAGAATATATGCATAGCGGAAATAGCATAATGAACAAAGTTATTCAATAAGGGTTTTCATCATTATCTTCTCTACAATGACTACTACAAGCCCTAATTCTACATTGATCAATGGTAGAACGTGTTATCTAAACTATAACAAGGAATCAAAGATCCTTGGGGATAAAACAACCAAACCCTATGCGTCTACAATGATACTTGACGCCTAGACACACACACACACACACACACATACACACACACACACACACACACTTTTCTGTGTTTTACATCTTGACACACACAAAACTATACGACCTATATCTCTTTATATACTAGAGATATTAGGTTTACAAAGGATAAGTATTAGGAAATAAACAAATCTTCCTAACTTTTATAATTATCTTCTAGGAAATCTTCTGTAATCTTCCATCTTTTGAAGAATTCCTTCTTTGTCTTTTAAGTCCTTCATCTTTCATATGTTTTGTCTTATCAACTCAAATATAATTCCCAACATACCACACCAACAAGGCAGCTGAAGTACACATACATGGTCGTAACGACAGAATAGACATGTGTGTTCGATCACATCCTCATTCAAGTTTAACCAAGGGTTAGGATGAAGAATGATATAGGGTAGGGGTCTTCTAACTTTCACCAATAGTAATAAACCAACAAGGCAGCTCAGACATGCATACATGGCCATAACGACAGAATAGACATGCATGCTCGATCATATCCTTATTCGCATAAAACCCGTGGTTAATGATTAGGAAAGGGAAATAAATTGTTGTTAAATAAAAATCACGAAGCAAATAAATTAAGTCTAAGATATAAGTTGCTAGACACTTTTTCCTGACTATTACCATGAAAAAGACACAACTATATACAAACGTCTTGATTATAGATCAAAAACAACAACCTGAGTTGGCATTCCTGTAACGGTTAACTTCCCAATAATCCTATACTTTACATACTTTTACAAGACAAGTGGTGATAACTACCACTTTATATAAAACTTTACACCGTTGACTTATAAGATGCATCAATGAATAATCGATCCTTCATATAATTCCTTTGGTCTTTGCTCTTGCGAAATGATTATCTTCAAACTTTCCTCCTCTTTTTTTGCATTTTTCTAAAAAAAAATTTCATATACTAACTACAAAACTCGGTGTAATTTCACCATCTTCATAATCATAATAACTACGGATAATTCCTTCGATAATTCTTCATTCTTCGGACGTACCAATAATTGTGTTGGTAGTAAAAATACATGAGTTTTGACTACTTTATACATTCCCATTTGCAATGTGCAAATTTCTTCCCAACCGTACTAAAGATAGAAAATTGACACAAAACTCGGGAAATACATACTTTACACTTTAAGCAACTAGCAACTGATAAATAGACTTAATCTAATAGGGTAGGCTAAGGTGTAAAGGTGTAACTAAACAAACAGTTGGTGTAATTCCTAAAGGATTGGCTCTACAGGTTTTTCTAGGGGTATCTTACTCTTAAGATGAGAATAAACAAGGGGTTTATATGGGGATTTAACTAACCATTGTAGTTAGATAATAAACAACATATAAAGGCTTTTTGGTTGTTATCCTAGAAATTTACCAATTTAAACAAGTTACTCCATCTAATCTATAGTACTTATTATTGTTGTCTCGAATAGATATACCATGCCAAGTTCTAAAGTCTACAACATCACCGGCACACTCATATTTTGTGGAATTTGGGTAAACATTTAAAAATGGATAAGGTTAAATCCTCACAATATCTAATAAGGGTTATTGTGTGCGGGTTATGTAACAAGTAATTTCACAAAAGTATGCTTGAATTTTTTTAAATTTGATCATAATTTAAGCATTTTATGTGAATAATAGGACAAGTATACATTCTAATTCCTATTCCCCCACTTGAATTATACAACGTCCTCGTTTTATAGATAAAACATTAAAAACGAGAATTAAAAAGAATTAGAATGAGAAACTCCCCTGATATTTTGCTCGGTAGATTCTCCAAGTTGATTCATTAAGCAAGATTGTGTTGAACATCTGTCTTGAGATTTCAAGACTCCAACACTTCTAGATTTCCAAATTGTAGAAACTTCACCAACATCGTCAATTTCTTTTCAGCGAGGTCCTGTGCAAAATATAGGAAAACATGCAAAATCTTATCTCGGGTATCTATGGTTAATTTAAATAAACTAAATAAAGTGTACAGGAAACCAATACGCCGTATCCATACCCCAGGATACGCCGTATTGGAACATGTACTGACTCGTCAGTCGTCTAATACTCTGTATTCATTTAATTAATACGTCGTATAGACTAAACTGACGAAAAAGTTTAAAGTGCAGAAAAATAAAGACTGGATAACGTCCAGGAAGTCAATACGCCGTATCTATGGGGTTTGGATATGCCTTATAGATAATCTAGAAAGACAGACTCGATAAGAAAATTGAAAATACATTCCGGGTTGTCTCCCGGCAAGCACTTTTGTTTACAAAAAAGTCTTTAAGTTAGACTTGCCCCAATTTAATCCCATACTTATAAAACAATTTGGGGTCGAACGGGATGCCAAATGGCACATACAAATTCTTGATTAGGAAAATGAATGACATCCCTTTGTTAAGATGATTCCAAGTCATGATATTAAAATTTAATTCCTTGATAAAAGTTTTAGTTTTGAAAAATTTGTTAGATGTATCATGACTTGTTTCCAAAAGCTTATTTGACCTTTATGCATTGGCACCATCATCAGTATTTATTACATTACCCCCCAAAGATTGTTTAATATCGATTTTATCATCATCATTGTCCTTATCTGATTTTGAATCATCGGGATAAATTACGTTAAAAGGAAATAAATCATTAAAGTATAAAACGCTTTGTTTCTCCACATCATATTCGGACAACGATGTTTCATCTTTCAAATCAAATTCATCCATATGACAACTCACAGCAGGTTCAGTTAAGAAATCTAATTTAGACGTAAGAGCATCATAGTAAACAATGGCTGGAAATTTATTCTCAAAATCTTTAAATGAGTCTAAATCATTAAAATAACTGACCGTAGGCTCGAGTGATGGAAACGAAGGCATATTGACTTTATCATTATCATTTTCCGAATCCGTTTTCAAATCATTGACTGAAATTATTTTATAGGAAACTGAATTTTTGTCATAAATCACTATGTAATCTTCATCATCGGATTCGTCAAACGATATTCTAAATTCAATTTTATTGTCATTAAGAGGACTTACTGTTGGTTCACATGAGAGTGCTTCTTCAGATGTTAACTTATCATTGAATACTATAGCTGGAAATTCGGTTTTAACGGATCTGAGGTCGTAAACGTCTTCATCATACCAGATCTTACCATACTTAGCAGTTTTCCAGTTATACACCTTACCAAGCCTACGAGCTTTTTCTTTCCTCAATCCTGATACACTCTTCCATAGTAATGTTGGGGTCGTCCATATTTACTTGTAATAAATTTTCTATAAAATAAAACTGTTAAATAGCTTATAACGCCGTATTCAGTTAACTGAATACGCCATATTGATGATAGAGTTGAATACGCTGTATTGGTTTGAAAAACATGTATACGCCGTATCCAAGAAGATGAATATGCCATATTGAGTATTTGACTTAGAAAGTTTCAGCAGACTGTAACAATGCAGAAAACACACAAACACACAATATGCAAAAATATACAATGCAGATAATCAAACACACAAAACAAACACACAAATATGAAAATTAATCTAAGCTAAACTAAACTAAAAATACTAATAAAATAAGAATTAAACAACTTCACTCCCTGGAAGCGGCGCCAAAAACTTGATGTGTCATTGTGAGTAGGTATTATGTGTATCAAGTTTTATTATTTATTTTATGCCGACTATACCTAAAAATAACACTTTAACGGGTAGTGTACCCAGCCAGATGGAGTTTCGTGGTAAGTAGAGTGTCGATTACTAAGAGCGAGAGCGTTAATTCCTAATTCTATCGGTATTTTAGTTATCTAAATTAAACCTAAAACTAATGCAAAAGGGGGTTTCAGCCTGAGAGACGGGCATGGTTTTGGGTATCTAACCTAAGGTTTTGATGACAAGTAAAGCAATAAACACCCGCAAGAAGATAAATAAACAATAGAGGAGTGGTCAAACACTAATGTAAGGAAAATGTATCAACCATGAATAATACGATAAGACGCAGGTTTGTGTATTAGTGCAATGATTGACTTATCTCGAAAGGCATATCATTCCTAGACTTAGGCGGTACTTATTCCTAAGACCTAGACACACTAATTCTGTCACAATTAGACGCATCCGCATATAGCAAGCATTTGTTGATTATAATTTATCTTAGGAGATTAATAATGGTGCTCTTACTAAACCCTAGCTCATGAAGACTTTACCCACTTACTGCTTAATGACTCTTTATATACTAGTAGTCCACTGCCCGAGTCCTTACTAATGAAATAAGAACATACTCGTTGATACTAGGGTCACCTTATGGATCAACTAAGCTCACTAAACTAAAGGCAAGGATAGGTCAATATTTGTGATCTTATGATTTTAGATATATAAATTGCAATATGGAGAGCTATCCCAGACTCTTAGCCTACGCCCAAACAACATCAAAGTTGCAACGCATTAAATATGTAGGACTAGACCCAGTTGAATGATAGGTCGCATACTTAAGCACGTAAACAAGTATAAATTGATAAACATAAATAACAATCAACGATAAATTAAGCAATCGATATAAACAAACCAAACATTAGATCTTCATAAACATGATACCTAAAGATATCAGCCGATAGTCATTGTAAAAATACACACGGTTTCATATATGAACGATTAAAGAAAAGAAACCTTAACCGAACGTGTATTTGGTTGCGTGAAGATTACAAGAGTTTTCCTATGATCTTGAGGCTCTTTTCTGACCTTCTATGCTCCTTTATTCGTCTCTTGGTCGACTTGGTGGTTTAGGGTTTCAATTGCATACCTAAAACTGAGTTTAGGGTCTTGTACTTATAGAGTCTAGAAACAGGTCGATACGCCATATCAGGCGATGTAAGATATGGCGTATTAAGGATTTCTTAGAGTAAGGAGCACGTTTGATATCTTTTAGAATATTCATGTATAATAAACCTTTGATACGGCGTATAAAGGCTCTTGGATATGGCATATTGGGTCTTCAATCTTTGTGGTTATTTGTGAAGTGCAGGCACAGATACGCCGTATCTTCTTGATGGATACGACGTATTGGGTAAAACCAGCTTGTTCTTCTTTGTTGACCAAAGTATTATATATGGCGTATCGTTGATGTGGATACGGCGTATTCTTCAAAGTTAGGCAATGGTCTTTTAATTCTCTAAATTCTTGGATACGTCGTATAGGTCTAGAATAAAGCGGCGTATTGGTTGTCAGATCAGTAGACCTTCTTAAACTCTTCGTTTATGCTCCAAAATGCGTGCATTTAGCTAATCTTCACAAAGTACTCCATAATTATTGCAAATTTCAAATATAAATGATTAAGTAACAATTCTTGCAATAATTATACAAAATAGGATATTTACATGGGATAAATGATGCTATAAAAGTGACATTATTTGATGATATCAGAGGTCCTTTCCATACTTGCCTCTGTTTGTCTCCGTTGTGGCTAGACAACAGAACAAAATCTCCTAGGATGAATGTGGAACGCCTATTTCTTGTGTCATGATACCTTCAAAGCTTGTTTTGATAGTGGGACTCTTTGATTAAGGTCACCTCTCTTTCTTCGTTCCCCTTTCTTTTCACCCTTTCTTGTGCTACATACTCTTATTTTTTGGAGGTGGCGGTCGTAACCTTTAGAATTATTGCCTCCGACCCATAAGTTAAGGCAAACAGAGTCTCTTTCTGGCTGTTTCTTGGCAAGGTCCTGTGTACCAATAGGATTCAAGGTAAATCGTCCACCCATCCTTGTTTGCTTTGAAACAGTTGCTTTTTGATGTAGTTCATAATTTCTACATGCTTTATGATTGGGGAGAAATATTGGCGTATCTTTAATCCTTTACAGAAGTCTTCAAAAATACCTTTTGTTAACTGCTTTTTGTCCTTCGAAGTGATTGTCTAGGGAACTTCGAATTTGCATATCATATGCTCTCATATGAACTTCTCTGCCTGTCTTCCATTTGGTGTGGTTAGCAGTTTTGCCTCTACCCACTTGGTGAAATGTTCGATGGCTATGGCTAATAACTTTAAGCCTCCTGGAACCGTTGGTAGGGGTCCGACGATGTTGATTCCCCTGACTAAATGGCCAAATATTTGTTGCTGTAGAGTACGTTTGGCACCGTGTGCAGTCTTGGATTGTCTCTACCGCATCCCTATACATTGATCGCCAATAGTAACCTTGCTTTCTAACCCTGATGACCATGGAACGAGGTTTCACGATAAACCAGCGAGAACTGTCATGTATGTCTTGTATGACGTTTTTAACCTAAGAAAGGCATATGCAACAAAGCCATGATATTAGGAAAGAGTTTTTGTATAGGTTTCCTTTGATCATTCTGTATTGTGGAGCCCTGATTCGAACTTTTTTGGCCTCCTTTGGATCCTTCGGTAGTAGGCCACTTAACAGATACTGTTAGATGGGAGTCATCTAATTTTCCTCTGTCTTAGCTACGATTTTTGGCAGCTCCTTGTTGTTTATCGATCTGTTTGCCAAGACTTCTACCAACACTCCCTTGGTTAGATGTTTGAAGGTCATGGAGGCCAACTAACTTAGTGCGTCGGAATTTTTGTTTTGATTCCTTCGAATGTGCTCCATTAAATAAGTATTGAAGCTTTTCAAGACTTCTCTCGTCTTTTCTAAGTATTGCTTTATTATGAGCTATCTAGCTTTGATGAGACCCTTTACTTGGTTGCCACTAGCTGGGAGTCTATAAAGATAGCTAGGTATTTAATTTCCATTTGTTTTGCTATTCGTAATCCCGCTAATAATGTTTCATACTCTGGTTTGTTGTTGGTGCTTTCAAACTTAAACATTAGAGCGATGTGTATTCCTTTCCTTCGGGGTTGACTAACATTAGACCAGAACCTAAACCATCAGAGCTTGAGGCTCCATTAGTATACAGCTTACATGTACTTTCTGCTTTTGGTGCTTTGTTTGTTTCTTCGGGTTTCTTGATCTCCATATCTTTATCTTCTGCAGAAGGTGTTTTAGCTATAAAATCATCTAATATCTTCCCTTTGCCAGAGTTGCATCCTTGGAAATTGATGTCATGTTGCCCTAGTTCGATGGCCTACTTAGCTATCCGCCCTGATTTCTCAGGCCTTGCATGGATTTGCTTAATGGGTTTATCAGTCTATACCCGGATGGGGTGAGCTTGGAAGTACCTTCGAAGTCTCCTTGCAGTGTAGACTAGGGCTAATATGAGCTTCTCTAATTCTGGGTAGTTTATTTCTGCCCCCTGTAACACCCTGCTTATGAAGTAGATCGTAACTTGTCTTTTTTCTCTATCTGCTAGCAGAACATCACTTATACTTCTGTCGAAGCCGCGGGGTACATTACCAACACTTCGCCTTTGATTGGGGCTGTAAGCGTTGGTAGTACTTCTATGAACTCCTTCATTTTTCGAAAGGATTCTTTGGCATCATTTGTCCATTGTATGGTCTTCTTATCTGTACAGCTTTTAAGGGCTTTGAAGAATGGAAGTGACTTGTCGACACCCTTAGAAAGGAATCGACTTAGGGCTGCCAACTTCCCATTAAGGCTCTGTATCTCCTTGAGTGTTCTTGGTGGCTTCAGATTAGTAATTGCCTTGACCTTTGAAGGATTGGCCTTGATTCCTTGTTTGGTGCTGAGGTTTCCTAAAAACAGACCTTCCTCGACACCGAAAGAGCACTTCTTCGGATTAAGCTTCATGTTGATAGATCAGAGCTTATCGAAGGTCTCTAGGATGTCCATCAGCATGTCTTCTTTAGAGGCACTCTTGATTACCATATCACCGACATAGGCTTCGAGGTTTCACCCGATTTAATCACTGAATACCTTGTTACCAGCCTCTGGTAAGTTGCCCCTGCGGTTTCAGTCCAAAAGGCATCTTCCGGTAACAGAATACTCCCTTCCTAGTAAAGAAAGTTGTTTTGTCTTTATCTCCTTTACCCATTTGTATTTGATGATAACCCTTGTAAGCATCCAAGAATAATTTCAGTCGGAACCCTAAGATGGATTCCACCTTCCAGTCGATTTTCGGTAAGGGGTAACAGTCTTTAGGACAGGCATTGTTTATATTTGTGAAGTCCACACACATCCTCGGCTTGGCTACCCACGTCTGATACTTAACTTCTCGCAAGATTCCTACTTTTGTGAGCTTATCTACTTCTTTACAGGCTGCTTGGTTTCTTTTCGAAGCCAATCCACAATCCACGCTTCTTTTGCTTGATTGGTTCAATGTGCTTGTATTCATTCAGCTTATGCTCTGTATTGAAAGATTCCCTCCTACCATAATGGTTCTTGGGAGCCTAGTTATATCGGCATAAGTACATGCAAAGACGTCCGTGTTGGATCGAATGAGGTCTTGCAGTTTCCTCTTGAAACTAGTTGGTAGTTGCTTCCCGATGACAACTATTTGTTCTGGATGTTTATCATTAATGATCACTCTTTCTTCTACATATACACAGCTAAGAACATACTTCAAAACCTCTGAGGTAGTTTCCTTGACCTCCTTTTGTCCTTCTTACACTTTGTTGGGTTCATAGGTTGAAAATACGGTAACAATTCCACAAGGGGTGTGGAACTTTATTATTGCATGAATTATAGACAGTACGATACCCATTTTCCTTATAGTTATTCTTTCGAGGAGAAGGTTGTAAGGAGAATTAGACCTTACGATGATGAAGTTTAGGGTTTTTATCCTTGTGTGAGGGCGTTCCCCTATAGTGACTTCTAGAGGGACCTCTCCGAGAGGCCATGAATGCTCTCCTGAGAAACCAACGAGTGGGATCTTGGAATCTTCCCTGAATGATCTGATAGAAGGCTTCATTTTAAGGAAACAATGCTCATAGATGACTTCGCATGAGCGGCCGCTATCCATGTATACCTGGTTGGCTTGTCTTCTGGATATTCGAACCCTGATTATTACTGGATCGGAGGAATTATCAAAACCTGAAACAGGGGGAAGGTGATTTCCCCTATTCCATTAACAGGTTCCTCCACATATTTCCTCTTTGTAGTCCGACTTTCCCTATTCACCATGAGGATTACGGCTTCTATTAGGATGATATCCTTGTCTCCTTTCTTCCAGTCACTGAGTTAGGTATCGAAAACTTTTGCCTTTCCTTTCTTTATTCCTTTCACTAAGTTGGCAAGTTGCCCTGATTTTACACCTTCTTCGACCTGGTGTCTCAGTTCCCGGCATTGGATGGTTTCATGCCTGTGGTCTTTATGGAAATGACAATACTTGGGCATATCGCATAATCGTCTGCTCCTGACCATGCCAGGAGGCCGTTAGAAGGCTTTGGCCACCTTCTTCGTTGCAAAAATTTCCCTTATGCTCTTTGATAAGTTGGCAAGGTGCCCATGGTTAGACCCCTTATATGGAGAGAACCTATCCCGGTTCTTCTTCTTTCCTTTGTTATTATCCCAAGAAAAACCTTTGCCGAACCTGTCGAAACCCTCTTTGTGATCATTTAGGGCTCCATTGGTAGAAACTTCCTTTGCTTCAATCCAAATGTAAGTCTTCTCTATCAGACCCTTGTAAGTGATAGAGAGGTCCGTGGAGAGGAATTCCATAAGGCTTCTTGTATTTAACCCATGAACGAAACCATAAATATGTTGCTCTTCATGTAACCCTATAATCTGCAAAGTGTCATTTGTGTATCGATTAATGAAAGCTCTGGTACTCTCCCCATACCTTTGCTTGATATTATGCACTACCAAATGTGTCTTCGTGAACTTCTTCTGCTGGCTAAAGTGTGATCAGAACTTTGCCTTCAGGTCTTCGTAATTGACAAAACTACACCATATCCGGGAGGAGTCTTTGAGAGTATATGTAAACATATGGCAGGCTACAGGCATTGCCCATTTCTATATACGAATGGCACCTTCTAAGAGGTGCAAGTAATTGTCGGGGTCCCCTTTTCCGTCATAGGAACCCACATGAGAAGGCATTTTTAGTCTGTCTGGCATAGGGTAATCCTCAATCCAGCAAACAAAAGGAGTCATGCAGTCGGTAGAGTCTACAAACAAGCTAGTAGGACCATAGTTTGGGTAAATGGGTGCATGTGGCAATGGATTGACAGGTTGTTTATAAAAGGGATAGCTAGTAGGGGGTACATTAGAAGGATACATAGGCCCGTTGCGATTAGGACCATAATTGCTCATAGGAGCTTGTGAGGTGTATCCCCCGTATGGATGATAAGTGGAGGCCCCTCCGGGGGAGGGATTACCGCCTTGGGTATGAAAAGAATAGCCTGAAAACTGACTGTAGGACATACTAGCATTAGGTTGAGAGTAAGGATTAACATAAATAGGCATATGACCACTAGATGGGGGTTGCAGGTTATTTGGTATGAAATGTGGAGCATTATGTAAGAGATACGTACCATTAGGAGGGAGATTCCCCTTGAATTAATCGAAGGCTGATTGCCTCCATACTCGAAGGTTAAAGTCGACTGTAAAGGTTGCTTATTCTTACTTCTTCCTAGGTGGGATGCGAGTAGTGAAGGAAGGTTTCCTCAATGACTTCCACCATCTTGTACTCTTCGTTCCGAAGGCCTCATGCTATCAAATTCCCTTTCAATCCGACTCCCATCCCTGTTCGGAGCATCTTCAAATTCTACAACCCTTCTCATATGTCTTCGAACACGTGGGGACCCCGTTCGGAGAACAGGAATAGTTTCCCTTGCACATACCGGCCTCGGTTCCATCTCTCTCTCCTAGTCATACTCCTCAGTATAGTAGTCTAATTTAGCGCAGATGTCTTCATTATGAACTTGTCTTCTACGATCCCTTAGGAGGGATTTGAGGACCTCATAATTGGCCTCCACAAAGGTTAGACTGATCACCGGATCAGGATTAGCCGAAATGGATGCATGATTGATGAGTGGCGTATTTTCAAGAGATCACTGCATTTAAGTCTGAGCGACCTAGAATTTCAAAACCACAGTTTGCCTCCCAAGTTGATGTGAACAACGATTTGCCAAAACCAATCACTACACATTATTTGCCTAAGGGGAAGAATCTGCTTGTGCAAAACCTTATCACATGATTGCACCTGGCTCATTTAGGTATAGCTCAAATGACATGGTTCATAATGACTACCTAGAGGAAGCTAAGAAATAGACACATGAAATAGGCAGGAATTCCAAAACTAGTGTGATGTCTTCTGCTAGATCACAAAGCACAGCGAATGGTAGCAAACCAAAACCTAGGATCAATAACCAAAACTCTAGGATTTGGCCTGCATCTAAGAGTTGTTGCGTAACAACAAGGACTGTGCCCATAGTAGAACACTCTAGAAAATCTAGAAACTTTTCTGACACCAAACATTTTGTTTGCTCGACAGGTCAGAAATGTGTTTTTAATGCAAATCATGATTCTTGTGTAACAAAATTCCTGAATGAAGTCAACTCGCGTGCTAAGGTTCCATCCAATAAGACAACGAACAGAAACAAACCCATAGAGCAAATAAGTTTTGAAAAGATACCAGAAAGACAGAACCCAAAAGGACATAGGTTTTCACTCAAAAAGACTTCCATTGTGCATGAGAAAACAATGGCTCCTAGATCTTGTCTTAGGTGGAAACCGACGGGTAAAATTTTCAAATATTCACATCTAGCACATCTAGCACAACCAAGGTTGACAGTAAACCCACAAATGGTTCAAATGAAGATATCACTAACCAATATGAATGCGAACAAACTCTTGATGTCAGTGCTAGTACTCTTAACTTAAGGGCAGGTACATCTTTCAATCCCAAAAAGGAAGGACTCAGAGTTTAGTTGCTGAAAAGACTGATATCTCAAAAACCTGGGCTTCAAGGAATTTTAATATGATGAACAAGTAATAACTTCTGATCATAACAGTTAAGAACTCAAAATTCACGAACACAGCAATGAACCATTAAGTTCAAAGCTAGTTCCAAAAGTTGTTCCTCCAGCAGACAAGAAAGCTACATCACAACAAGAGTTAGAATTGTTATTCAGTCTTGTGTACGAAGAATACTTCAATGCAGGAAATCGAAGTGTGTCAAAGTCTTCCGCTCTCTCTCTGATAATTCTAAACAACAAGACACACAATCTTCTGCAAATAATCAACATACAACATAACTGATCTCTTGAACTACAACTATCACTGCTGAGGACAACATGTAAATATTTTTATAAAACCTATAAAAACAAAATACAAAATTATAAAATTTCAAAAAGAAAATACAAAATCAGAAAAATCAAAAATTTCCAAAAAGAATCTTCTCGACATGTCTCTTGGAATCGATAACATTTACGTACCTATAAATGTTGATTAACGTCGACACGGGCTTGTAAATGAAGTTCAAGCAAGAGTTTCAAATGTTTTCAAAACATGTCATTTCTAATTTTCTATATGACTTGTAATTGCTCTCAGATTGCAACTCGGACCCGAACGACAAAGGAATGTGTACGTTTTAGTGCACTTAACTGTAGCGTTAGAAGAGAAGTCTTCTAACATGAAGTTTTTTAAAATGTTGAACACATTTTTTCAAGAATTTCTCAATGACAATTCAAAATCTTTCAAAATTGTGTGTTCAATACTCCATCCCTCATAAAGTTTTAAAAGACAATTCTTCTACATTTGGTGTCATTTTCAAAATGAGTCAATATCTGAGGGGGAGTTTTTTGAAAAACAAAGTTTTAATGATTTTGGATACATCATAAGATGACATTTTATGTATTCAAAACGTTACCATAAATCTCTTAATAACAAATCTGTAATAATAATGACTACTCAATAGATTGTATGTTATAAGATGATTAAGTGTTTGAGCACAATTTTTTCAAGAATTCTTCAATGACAATTCATAATCTTTCAAAATTGTGTGCTCAACAATGCTAACCCTCAATTTTATATTTATTTTACAACTTGGTATCATTTTTTTTTGTCAAACATATGTAAAATTAAGGGGGAGCAAGTTAATGTTCCATATAATTCATGCTGAAACAAGTTTTCTCCACAGGATTTTTATGACAAATTTTAATCACATGGTATTTTAAAGACTAAATGAATCATTATTTAAAATAAGGGGAGAAATGTAATTAAAATGTAATCTTGAAAATAATAAGTGATCTAAATGACTCAAAGTGTTGTTTATACTCTTCGGAAAAGGTTTTATGGTTATGATCTCATACCCAACAACATCTTAATTTATGACGATTCTGAAGTCATAAGGTGGTTAGGTTAGGTATTAGTCCTATGATCTAACCAGAAGCGAAGGGATCTACCCAAGGACAATCCATAGCTAGAAATAGTAGTCCTTAGGAATGATGTGGATAAGAATGAGAAATGGGAATAATGCCGACTAAAATTGAGCTAACACTAGAACAATCACAACAAGGTGTTAGTAATAACGTCTTGGTAAGCATTGAAGGGGTTGAAGAATGAAAAAGAAATGTAAGGATAAAGGGTCTAAAGAAAGAAGCCTTTCCTACACCTTAGGCAGAAACCGGGTCAATACATAATCTATTGGTTTTCACAAAGATGAACTCTGATATTAAAGAATGACATCATGGACCCAGTGATGCAATGCGCAACCCTCCCCAGCCATTCAAGTTTCTTTCAACAGAAACTTGTCTCATTTTCAGGAAGATACACACAACTTCTATTAACTTTCTCACTTCGAGTTAGTTGATATTAAATAGGTGGCAGTTTGCTCCAGCCTCCGAGTACTAAAACCAAAACGCACTAATCAAGTCTAGAGCCAAGAGATCAATAAATAAATCTCAATAGGACACATTCCATGACAAACACATGTTGAACACCAATAAGTTCACAAGCTATTAACAAGAGTCCTACGCATTATCCTTGTGATTTTGCCAAAACATCTGAGTGATACTTAAGTATTCACAGTGAAGATGGACATCCTGCTTGAGCCAACATCAAACAAGATCTTAGTAGGTGACTTGCGAGATTCTATATGAATCAAGCTTGTATCAACTAGATATCAATTTGGTCCAGTAAATGAATTAACGGTCTAATCAGAAAGATAGTAACTATCTGATTTACTCTTATCGTGTTGTCTGCTTTGAGACGCTTCGGTAACGAGAACGGCTAGTGCAGGTGCGAAACCCTATCAAGAAGATTCATTTGAGTTCTATCTGATCACAAGCAGTATTTATACTAATTAACGAGGAACTGTGGTTATTGCAACCTTATTCAACGAAGTGACAAAGACACTCTCGTCCATAACTGTTGATTATCACGAACGTAAACTTGCAGGTTATACGGTGATGGTGGTATCACATTGCAGCTGAAGTCGGATTCATTACCACATGTTCATGCTCAAACTACAAAGACATACTATAAGCATCAAGATTCAAGAATCAAGAAAGCTCAAGAATTAAAGACAAAGACTTCCGTAAACTCTGATATTAAAGATAACTCCTCATAAACCAAGCATCGGGGGAGATCATTAGAGAGCTTTCAAGAAGATGCAAAGTATGAGCATGTTGGTCAAGACATAAGATCGCAAGGTGGCAAAGACGATCAAGAAAAACAAGGAAAAGATTTAGAGATCTCAAAATCAAAGACGAAGTCGAAAGACAATGACAAAGGCTCAAGATCAAAGATCACACAGCATGAAGGAACAAGCCTACAACATAATAAAAACCAAAGATTCAAGAACTCAACGATAAAGCAATCTCAACAAGTCCAAGGAAGCAAGATTCAAGATCTCACCTCAGGAATTTGAAGACCACACATTAGGGGAGATTGTTAGCCTCAAATATGTCTGTGAACATGGAAGCTCAGAATCTGCAGGAAGCCTCGCTTCGAGGAAGATTGTTGGCCTCAAGATAACGAGTCTAACATGAAAGCTTGGAATCTCTCAGAAACCAAGCTTAGGGGGAGATTGTTAGCCTCAAATTATATTATTAATCTCGGTCTTTATCTCATGTATGTTGTAATAGGCTAGAAGGGTAAACGGGCTCGTGAACGTAATCTAATCTTGTACTAGTTCCGGACTAAGGTCCATTGTAATCCCGAGCCCGGCCCAAGACATTAAACCACGGCCCAACAAGCCTTACAAGGCTGGCCCATTAAGTGGTATAAATACCCCTCTCCAAGTGTGGAGAGGGTGTTGGTCTTATTTGTAACAAACACATTTCATGTGAAATCCACCATCTCTTTTTTCTTCTCTCTACTTTCTCTCTCTAACCTCTCTCTACTTTTCTTTCATTTTTCTCTTATCTATTTTTCTTGGTCATAATGGTGAAGTGAAAGTGATCTTGGTTCCTACATAAACCAACAAGGCGGCTGAGACATGCATGCATGGCCATAATGACAGAATAGACATGCATGCTCTATTACATCCTCATTCGCGTAAAACCCATGGTTAATGATTAGGAAAGGGAATTAAATTGTTGTTAAATAAAAATTACGAAACAAATAGACTAGTTCCAAGATATAAGTTGCTAAACACTTTTTCCCGACCGTTACCATGATTAAGACACTACTATTTATAAACGTCTTGATCATTGATAAAAAAACAACAACCTGAGTTGGCGTTCCCGTAACGGTCAACTTCTCAATCATCCCATACTTTACATACTTTTACAATACAAGTGGCGATATCTACCACTTTATACAATATTCTACATCGTTGACTTATAAGACGTATCAACGAATAATTGATCCTTCATATAATTCCTTCGGTCTAAGCTTTTGCGAAACGATTATCTTCAAACTTTCCTTCTCTTTTTTATTGCGAAATTGCTAAATTTTTTTTCACTACACTATACTACAAAACTCGGTGTAATTTCACCATCTTCACGATCATAATAACTCCGGATAATTCCTTCGGTAATTCTTCATTCTTCAGACGTACCAATAATTGCGTTGGTAGTAAAATACATGAGTTTTGACTACTTTATACATTCCCATTTGCGATGTGCAAATTTCTTCCCAACCGTACCTAAGATAGAAAATTGACACAAGTCTCGGGAAATACATACTTTACACTTTAAGCAACTAGCAACTGATAAATGGACACTTAATCAAACATGGTAAGGCTAAGGTGTAAAGTGTGAACGAAACAAATAGTTGGGTTATTCCTAAAGGAATGACTCTATTTTTTCTGGGGTATTTTACTCTTAAGATGAGAGTAAACAAAGGGTTTATACAAGGATTTAACTAACCAGTGTAGTTAGTTAATAAAACAACATATAAAGGCTTTTTGGGTGTACTCTTAGAAATTTACCAATTTGAACAAATTACTCCATTTAAATCCATAGTACTCATTATTGTGGTTTCAAATAGAATAAACAAGCCAGTCTAAATCTACAACATCATCGACACACTCATATTTTGTAGAATTTGGGTAAACATTTGAAAACGGATAAGGTTTAAATCCTCACAATATCTAATAAGGATAATTGTGTGCGGGTTATGTAACAAGTAATTTCACAAATGTATGATTTAAAAAAAATTAAATTTAAGCATAATTTAAGCATTTTAGTGTGAAAAATAGGACAAGTATACATTATAATTCCCATCCCCCCACTTGAATTATACAACGTCCTCGTTGTATAGATAAAACATTAAAAACAGGAATTAAAAGAATTAGAATGAGAAACTCTCCTGATATTTTACTCGGTAGATTCTCCGTGTAGATTTAATGAGCAAGGATGTGTTGAACATCCGTCTTAGATCTCTTAAGACTTCAACACATCAAGATTTCTGGAATATAAATACTTCCACAAATGTCGTCGTTTTTGTTCAGAAGGTCCTGTATTAAGCATAAAAAACAAGTGCAATTCTATCTCCGTGTATTCGTTGATTAGACTTTGAAATAAAAACCTAAACTATACAGGAAGTCAATACGCCGTATCCATACTTTTGGATACGCCGTATTGAATCCTATAAGAAAAATCATAAGTACGTGTCAGAAGTCAAATACGCCATATCATGGTTATGAATACGTCGTATTGACAAATCTGACAATAATGTAGAAAAAATAAAAAGGGATAACGTCCAGGTTAGATCAATACGCCGTATCCTATTGAAGGGGATACGCCGTATTGGTAACCTGGAAAGACATACTCGATACAAAATTAAAAATTACATTTCGGGTTGTCTCCCGGGAAGCACTTTTGTTTTTGTGAGAGTCTTTAAGTTAAACTCCCTTCAGCCTCACGTTACACCATTCTCGAACTCTAGAACATCATCATCCTCTTTGTCAATGTTACATCCGTAATATTTTTTCAATCGTTGTCCATTACCTGAAGCTAAACCGTCCCAGTCAGTGATTTTCTATAGCCCCATGCGGATACACGTTTTTTAACAATGTTTGGCCCGCTCCATTCGACATAAGGTTTTTCAGGTACATCTCCATACGAGACTTATAAAGTAGCATTGATCGCCTACCTTTAAATCTGTATCACTACGAAGTCTTAGACTCCATGCCATTTTCTTGGTCCGTTCTTGTAATTTCTAGTATTCTCATTAGCGCCATCCTCCAATTCAGCTAACTATTAAGTGCATAAAGACGACTTTCGCTAGCAAGCGTTAAATCCATATTACATTGTTAATGTGCCAAATGTCTTATGCTCGATCTCTACGGGTAAATGGCATGCTTTTCCAATAAACTATCTAAAAGTGTACACCATGTCGGTGTTTTGAATGGATCCCGTCCTAAAAGCCCATAATGCTCGGTTAAGTTTTATTCTGACCATCCTATAGGAATGTACCCCTTTGAACATTTTTCTAGGATACGCTAATAGCCCTGTAGTAATATTTTTTTTTTTTTCAGTTTGTCATTAGATTAAGGTGAATATGTCGTGTATAAATTTTTGTTAGTCACACCAATCTTTGTAAAGCGCTTTTCAAGCTGGAATACAAAAATGTGTCACTTTCTATCACAATCAAAGCTTTAGGAACTCCAAACCTAGCAAATAAACTTCTTAAAAACTTAACCACAACATGCGCATCATTCGTAGGTAATGACTAAGCCTCGACCCATTTGGACACATAATCGACAACTACTAATATATATTTATTACCTCTAGATTCGGGAAATGGTCTCATAAAATCTAATCCCCAAACATCAAAGACTTCGCATATCTGAATGTTATTTTAAGGTATTTCGTTCCTTGAAGATATGTTCCCCGATATTTGACATGCATCACATCGTCTTACGTACTTATTAGCATCTTTAAAGACACTAGGCCAATAAAATTCGGACTCGTAAACCTTTTTTGCCGTAACTGAAGCACTATGATGTCCACCAGTAGGTCCTGAATGACAATGTGCCAGAATTTCAAGGGTTTCACTTCCAGCCACACATCTTCTCATTATATTATCCGCGCATAGTTTAAATGCATAAGGTTCCTCCCAGTAGTAAGTCTTGACTTGCGAAAAAAACCTCTTCCTTTTTTCAAAGGTCCAATTTGGGGGAACAACCTTTCCAACAATATAATTAACGAAATCCACATACCATGGTTCATCATCTATTAAACTTGGATTTTATCACCATTAAATGCTCGTCGGAGAATTTATCAGCAATTTCCCTCTCAGCTAACACCTCCATATGTGGATTCTCAAATAAGTGATTTGCGGCCAAGATTTTTGCTTCCTTATGTTTTTCTAATACTTGACAAGGGATAGTGAAACTCCTGGGGTCTTTTTCTTTTAATGGCAGTTTGTTGAGCAAGACAGCTGAGCATCTTTCGTTCATTATCTCCGTACAAGCTTCTTCAAGTCTCGATTTATTTGTTAGTAAACTCTTAATATTATACGTATTTTGGGTAATTTGCACTAAGCTTCGATAAACGAAATAATTAAATAACGAGAATGTTTTGAATTCTCTAAAAATTTTCGTTGCAGTGCTTCTTCTTTTTCTTTTCTCACCCGGTTTGGGAAAAGAATAGATGATTGTTGTAGTTTTACCCATGGTTAAGTAGTCTTTTTGCGAATACTTGAAGATTTATTTTTCTCACCATCATTATGCGGCTTTTCCTGCACATCTTGTTCAAATCTGGGAGGTTCATTCTTGTTGATTCCAGTTTCATTAATTTCTTTACTACGGGTGACTTCAGACGTCATCTTTCCTCCCCTAGTTGTCACTCCTTTGACTTTGTTTTTTGGAATCAAAACATTACTCACAACCTTTGACAATTCGTTTACCTTGATTTTCAGCTCACAATAAGTTGCTTCGTGTTTTTAACAAAAGCTCGTTGGTGGTTCTAAATTCTTTAATGAATATCTCCACTCCTCATGTTCACGTTTACCCTGCATCAATGAATTTAGGCCAACATTGTCCTCAATAGTTAACCTCCTTGTAGGGTAATTTTGAATGGGGTAAGGCGGAAAGCCTGAAAACGGAACCATGACAAAAAAGACATAATTCGAAGTAAAACTATTCTAAAAAACTAAACTAGAAAGCTAACTAAAACCATTGTTGTATCAGACAATCGATACTTCATATTCAGTAGACTGGATACGCCGTATCTATGTTTAATGTTGAATACGTTGTATTCAAAGAAAATGGATACGCCGTATTCAATAAATAACAACAGACGGTAGAAAAACAAAACTAAATTTATACTAAAAATACCAATAAAAACAAGAAATTAAACAATTGCACTCCCCGACAACGACGCCACAAACTTGATGTGTCGTCTGTAGGTGTTATTTATGTATCAAGTTTTACTTTTTTTTATGTCGACTTTACCTAAAACAACACTTTAACGTGCAGTATACCCGATCAAGATGTAGCTTCGTTGGTAAGTAGGGTGTCGATCACTAAGAGCGAGAGCGTTAATTCCTAATTCTATCAGTATTTTAGTTATCTATGTTAGTTCTAATTAATTATATTCTATGTTAAACCTAAGTTTAACCTAAACTAAGGGCAAAGGGGGGTTTTCAGCCTGAGAGACTGGTACAAGCTTTAGTTATCTAACCTAAGGTTTTGATGACAAGTAAAGCAATAAACATACACAAGAAGATGAACAAACGATAGAGGAGCGGTCAAACACTAATGTAAGGAAAACATATCAACCATGAATAATCCGATAAAACGCAGGTTTGTTTAATAGTGCAATGATTGACTTATCTTGAAGGCCATATCATTCCTAGACTTAGGCGATACTTCTTCCTAAGACCTAGACACGCTAATTCTATCATAATTAGACGCATCCGCAAAAAGCAAGCATTTGTTGATTATAATCTATCTTAGGAGATTATAAATGGTGATCTTACTAACCATAGCTCAAGGAGACTTTACCCACTTACTACTTTAAGACTCTTATATACTAGTAGTCCACTGTCCCGAGAGTCCATACCAATGGAATAAAAACGTCCTCGGTGATACCAAGGTCACCTTATGGTTTAACTAAGCTCACTAAACTAAAGGCAAGGATAGGTTAATATTTGTGATCCTATGATTTTATATATATAAATTGCAATATGGAGAGCTATCCCGGACTCTTAGCCTACGCCCAAACAACACCAAAGTTGCAGCACATTAAATATGTAGGACTAGACCCAGTTGAATGATAGGTCGCATACTTAAGCACGTAAACAAGTATAAATTGATAAACATAATCAACAATCAATGATAAATTAAGCAATCGATATAAACAAAGCATACATTAAATCTTCATAAACATGGCTGATACCTAAAGGTATCAGCCGATAGTCATTGTAAAAATACACACGGTTTCATATATGAACGATTAAAGAAAAGAAACCTTAACTGAACGCGTATTGGGTTGTGCGAAGATTACAAGAGTTTTCCTATGATCTTGAGGCTCTTTTCTGACCGTTTGTGCTCTTCTATTCGTCTCTTGGTCGACTTGGTGGTTTAGGATTCACTTGCATACCTAAAACTGAGTTTAGGGTCTTGTATTTATAGAGTCTGGAAACAGGTCGATACGCCGTATCAGGAGATGTGGGATACGGCGTATTGGGGATTTCTTAGAGTAAGGACCACGATTTGGTATCTTTCAGAATATTTTATTACTATATTGTGAATACGACATTTAGAATTATCCTGGATACGGCGTATTGAGCTTTATTTCTTCGTGGTTTCTTGTGAAGCGCAGGTACATATACGCCGTATCTTCCTTGATGGATACAGCGTATTGATGTCAAACCAGTTTCTTCTTTGTTGACCAAAGTATTATATACGGTGTATCGTTGATGTGGATATGGCGTATTCTTCAAAGTCAGGCAATGGTCTTTTAATTCGTCAAAGTCTTGGATACGTCGTATAGGTGATGTGTTGTAGTGTAGGGTTGTTTTTTATATGATTCAAGTTTTAAATTTATATTTTGCCGACTCAACCAAAAACAACACTTTAACGGGCAGTGTACCCGATCGGTAGTAGTTTCGTGGTAAGTAGGGTGTCGATCACTGAGAGCGAGGTTAAATCTATCAATTTAATTAATATCTTGGTTATCTAATCTATGTTAATTCTATTCTAATCCTATGTTAATCCTATGTGAGTCTAAATCCTAATTCTAATGGAAAAGGGGGGTTTTTAGCCTGAGAGACTGGCACGGTTTGGTTGGTGACTACAATCAATTCAAGAAACTGTTACCCACGCAAGCTAATTAACAAAAGATAAAAGAGCGGTCGAACCTTATATAAGAAAATTGTATTAACCATTATTAATCTGATTAGAACGTTGGTTTGTTTATTTAGTGCAATAATTTCTTCTCTCAAGGTGGCATATCATTCTTAAGACTTAGGCGTTACTTCATCCTAAGACCTAGATACGTTAATTATGTCACAATTAAAGCATCCGTATTTGCTGATTATAATCTATCTTAGGGATTAAAGCAATGGTGATCTTGTTAAACCCTAACTCATAGAGACTTTACCCACTTAACGCTTAATGGCAATCTATACACTAGTAGTCCACTTGTCCAACTATCCAATGGAATCAAAACATTATTTGTTGAATTATCTAGGTCACCTGCTAGTCAACACGATTAATAAACCATTGGCAACATCTAATTAACTAGTTAAGCCCGAAGCGTATCCTAGACACAGACTTAGAAGGACAATATTTATGTAACTATTATTATAGGTGTATAAATTACTATATGGAGAGCTATCCCGGACTCTAGATCCGCTTGGTCCACTTAGCTAGATCCAGTTGAATGATAGGTCGCATACAAAAGCACGTAAACAAGTATAAATTGATAAACATAAACAAGCATACAATGATAAATCAAGAAATCGATATAAACAAATACCAAACATTCAGATCTTCATAATAATGACTAATACCCAAAGGTATTAGCCTTCAAACGTCATAATAAATACAAGAGTAATTATTTAGCCAAGGTAAACTAACCGAGTTAACGAATGATACCAAAAACTGAACGATTACTAAAGTATATGGAATTACACGATGTCTCCTATGGAATTGAATACGTTGCTCGGCCTCTTCTGCTCTTTTTCTCTTCTGAAAATCGACTTTTGTGGTTTAGGTATCGAGAATATGATTTAGCACACTTAAAACTCATTTTTGAGTTTTCTATTTATAATGTCTGGAAGTCGGTTCAATACGGCGTATCCAATGGGTTGGATACGGCGTATTGGGGATTTCTTAGAGTAGGGACCACGTTTGATATCTTCTAGAATATTATATTGATTCCATATCTTGAATACGGCGTATTGAGTCCTCTGGATACGGCGTATTGATCTTTAATCTTCTGTGGTCTTTGGTGAGTGTAGGCACATATACGCCATATCTTCCTTGATGGATACGGCGTATTGGTCTTCAGAATAGTAATCTTCAAAATATCTTTATTTAAGCTCCAGAATGCGCGCCTTTTGCTAAGTTTCACCAATTACTCCATAATTACTGCAATTCTCAAATATAAACGATTAAGTAACAATTCTTTGCAATAACTATACAAAATGGGTTAATATCGTAGGATAAATGATGCTATAAAATAGACGTTATTTGATGTCATCAAATATCCCCCCACTTGAATCCTACTTGTCCTCAAGTAGCCTTTAGAAGTTTACAAAAATGTATCCCTAAGGATATTTTTTGTTAAAGCATTTATTCGATCTATTACAAGTACACAACCAAACACCTCACGAAATAGGAAGATTGAAAACACTCAAATCACTCAACTAATCTATGTGGTAACATTAACTATTTCACTCAATTGCTCAGTCCCGTGGACGAGTATTCTATCATAGGCTTGGCAAGGATACACATCTCACTCAATAAATCCAAGGAGTAACAAGTTAATAAAGGTAGAATGAATGGTTTTTGTAATGGAAAGTCTTACTTTGATCATTCTACACTCTTTTCACCAGAAGAACCACACCAACAGTAGCCTGAAGCACACATACACACCCGGAACGCCGGGATAGACATGAGTGTTCGATCACATCCCCATTCGAATTTAACCAACGGTTAGGATGAAGAATGATATAGGGTAGGAACCTTCTAACTTTCACCAAAAGTCATAAACCAACAAGGTACAAGACATGCATACATGGCCGGAACGCCAGAATAGACATGCATGTTCGTATGGCTCCTCATTCGCGTAAAACCAGAGGTTAATCATTAGGTGAGAGGGAAGTAAATTGTTGTTAAATAAAAATCAAGAAACAAATAGATTAAGGCTTAAAGTACAAGTTGCTAGACACTTATTTTCCCGACCGTTATTATGACAAAGACACAACTATTTACAATGTCTTGATCATAGATCAAAAACAACAACCTAAGTTGGCGTTCCCATAACGGTCAACTCCCCAATCATCCCAAAACTTTACATACTCTACAAGGTAAGTGGCGATATCTTCCACTTTGTACAATACTCTACATCGTTGATTTTTGTCGACGTATCAACGAATAATCGATCCTTCGTATAATTCCTTCGGTAATGCTCTTTCGCGAAACGATTATCTTCAAACTTTCTTTCTTTCTCTCTATTTTTTTTACTAACTAAACTTCAAATCTCGGTGTTTCACCATCTTCACGATCATACATTTTCCGGATATTCCATCAGTAATTCTCATTTTCGGATTCACATTAATGTGAATGTAGTAAAATCCACAGAGACTTTATGACTACTAGTATACAATCCCATTTTGCAATGTGCAAATTTTCCAGCTGCACCAAGAAGAAACTGACACAAACTCGAAAAACAGACTTTACACTTTTAGCAACTAGCAACTGTAAAATTAAACTTAATCTAACAGGGTAGGTTAGAGGTGCAAGGGTGTAGCGAAACAATATTGGTGGTAAAATTCCTAAAGGATGGGCTCACGGTTGTTCTTAGTGACCATCACTCTAACGATGGATTGGAATGGTTTTTAAACTGAAGGCTTAACTAACCGGTGTAGTTATTAATAAACACAGTCTAGGCTGATTTGTGGTGTAATCCTAAGATTTTACCAATTTAAACAATTTATACCAATTAAATCCGTTAATACTCAAATTGTGTTCTCGAATAGAAATACCAAGCCAAGTTCTAAAGTCTATCAACATCACCGACACAACTTCAATTATATGAATTTGGTTAAACATTTGGAAACTGAACAGGTTTTAAATCCTCACAATACTAACATTGTGTTATTGTGTGCGGGTAAGTAATAAGTAAATTTCACAAAAGTATGCTTGATTTTTTTTTAAATTGTGGAGCATTATTAGTGTGAAAAATAGGACAAGTAAAACATTCTATATTCCATCCTCCACTTGAATTAAAACAATCCTCATTGTATATATAAAACATTAAATACGGGAATTTAAAAAGAATTAGAATGAGAAACTCCCCTAATATTTGCTCGGTAGATTCTCTAATTTGTGTTTATTGAGCAAAATTTCGTGTTGAACAGCCGTCTTGAGGTTTCCAGAGTCCAACACTTCAAGATTTCCAGATTTGTAAATTCTCCACCAATATTCATCGATATTTCCTTCACGAGGTCTTGTGTAAAACATAGGAAAAACAGGTGCATTCCTATCTTGGTATCTACGGTTAATTTAAACTAAACTAAAACAAACTAAATACGGGTCAGACTGTGGATACGGCGTATCAAGTAAATGAATATGACATATTCGCATAACTGATAATAATGTTTTTAAAGTGCATGAAAAATAAAGACTGATAACATCCAGACATTCAATACGCCGTATGGTATGGGGCGGATACGCCGTATTGAAGTCTGTGAAGACAGACTCGATAACAAAATTAAATAACATTCCGGGTTGTCTCTTGGGAAGCACTTTTGTTTACAGCAAAGTCTTTAAGTTAGACTTTTCTTCAGCTTCTCTTTTCTTCACGTTGCTCTAGTCATCCAATTCAACCACTTCTTTTTCTTCCACATTATTGTATCCATCGTGATACTTTTTTAACCTATGTCCATTAACTTTAAAATTGACTCCATTTCTATCGATAATTTCTATGGTTTCATATGGATGCATAGATTTTACAACACATGGGTCGTACCATTTTGACTTGAGCTTTCTCGGATGTATCTTAAATCTAGAGTTAAATATTAACACTTTATCTCCTTCTTTAAAATTTTTATCTCCTCGAAGCCTAGAGTCATGCCATTTCTTAGTTCGTTCTTTGTAGATCCGAGTGTTTTCATATGCTTTATCTATTAACTCCATCAATTCATTAAGTTCCATAAAATGTTTTTTTGCAGCAGCTGTGAGATCCATATTACATTGTTTGAATGCCCAATATGCGTTATGTTTGATCTCCGCAGGTAGATGACAAGATTTTCCGTAAACCAATCTGAAAGGTGTGCATCCAATAGGCGTTTTGTAAGCAGTTTTGAATGCGCATAATACGTCGTCAAGCTTTTCTGACCAATTCTTTGGGTTATATCTAACCGATCTTTCCAGAATACGTTTTATAGCTCTATTGGTCACTTTAGTCTATCTGTTGGTTTGAGGATGATATGCAGTAGATAATTTATGAGTCACTCCATATTTCTGTAAGGCTTTTTCTAATTAAGAGTTGCAAAAATGCGTTCCTCGATCACTGATCAAAGCTTTAGGAACTCTGAATCTTGCAAACAGCCTTCTTAAAAATCTAATTACAATGCGAGCATCGTTTGTAGGAAGGGCTTGAGCTTCCACCCATTTTGAGACGTAATCTACTGCTACTAATATATATTTATTCCCTTTCGAGTTCGGAAAGGGTCTCATAAAATCTAGTCCCCATATATCAAATACGTCACGCACCTGAATGTTGTTTTGAGGCATCTCACTTCTTAATGATATGTTTCCTGATCTCTGACATGCATCGCACTTCATCACATAATCCTTAGCATCCTTAAAAATGCTAGTCCAATAGAATCTAGATTCGTAGACTTTCCTTCCAGTAATTAACACACTATGATGTCCTCTAGTTGGTCCGAAATGACAATGTGCCAAGATTTCAAAGATTTTGTTCTCAGCAACACATCTTCTCTTTACATTGTCCGAGCATAGCTTGAATGCATATGGTTCGTCCAAAAAATAATACTTAACTTGAGAGAAAAATCTTTTTCTCTTTTCAGGCGTCCAATTTGGAGGTATGATCTTTCCAACGATATAGTTAATATAATCACCATACCATGGTTCATCATTATTGAGCTCGGCTTTCAATATCATGAGATGCTCGTCAAGAAATTCATCCGTTATTTCTCCTCCGTGAAGGTTCCCAAATCTGGGTTCTTAAGTCTTGACAAATGATCTGCAGCTAAATTCTCTGCCCCTTTTTATCCTTAATCTCAATGTCAAATCCTTGGAGAAGTAGAACCCACCTAATAAGCCTTGGTTTTGCGTCCTCTTTGCTGAAAAATACTTCAAGGCAGAATGATCAGTGTAGACTAGGGGTGTGCACGGTTCGGTTTGGGTCGGTTTTTGGCTAAAACCAAAACCTAACCGAAATATTCGGTTTTAATAAAACCAAAAACCGAAACCGTTCTGTTTTTGGTGGTTCAGTTTTATCGGTTTATTATCAGTTTCGGTTCCCTTTTTTTGTTTTTCGGTTTTAAACCGTTTATATTTGGGTGTGATCAATTTATATTAATAAACTTGTTTTCCGTCGAAAATTGGTTATTATTCTTTACTTTTTTTGTCATTCCGAGCCTAATAATATTTAT